>DWQK01000316.1:0-22516 GCA_018231225.1 Noctuana stator
ATAACTTTCAAAGTTTAACCTCTCGTTAACTCTCGCATACTCGTATTTCTGTTCTTTACTTTAAATACTAACTAAATAGTAACTGAATACGTACGCATCCGAATAGTAAAACCATCTTTATCTTGTTGTGATAAAATAACTTCTGAGTCTATAGAAATGTTCAGTCTCTTAATAACTGAGATATTATCCTTTTGAGAAATATCCTTCGTAATTATAAGCCAGCGATGTGGTGCATTAAACTTTTTTAATTTGTTTGCCTGGTGTAAGAATACAAATTATTGTAGTTGTAGGTAATTTCACTACCTTAATATTTCAAATATTGATATTACATTTTCATAATTTTTAAAATAACTAAATATGGCGCCATTTCAAGTACCTAGTGTATTCTTACCTCTTCTATAAATTGTGAACTTGTATCACAAGACATATCTATTATAATCAGTAAATCGTTTTTGAAGAATTTCTCTCTTACGTCATTAACGTGATTTACGAATTGTAAAGCTTTTGGATGTCTTTTCAAACTCAATATAAAGTCGCGTTTTACTGCTGCAATAAAAATATTTGTTAGTGCGCCTAATTGAACAAAGATATGGACTAAACATGTTTCATTTAATAATTGTATTTTAAGTATGAAGTAGGCAATTGAACTCTTACTTTGATCCCAGCAAACATTTATTGCCAAGGATGTCGGTTTATGATATGAATTAATAATATCTATAATCATATTATTAGTATCATAATTTTGACTAATGATCACAGAACCAACACTAATACTATTGCTTATTATTAAAATTAGGAGATGAAAATGTAAATTCATTATAAACGGCAATAAAACACACAATATTGATTTAGCACGCTCCTTTATAAAATCCGGCGACAAATAATAGTTTGTTAACAGATTTATATGAGGTTCTGTTATACTGTGCCATAGAAAATTCATAACAGCTAATTACTACTAGATGTGAATAATTGCTATTGAGGATTTCTAAGTGGTGCTTAATATAATAGTATAGGCGGTATTGTGTTTGCATAAGTAACAATTCTTTACTACGTGTTACTTTTTCGTATCTTTAAAGTTTCAAAACTCATAATTTATGAGAGAATTTGCAGCCGACATTCTTCCTAAATTTGAGGCGTTGAAAAGTCTTAGATTTTTTGTAATACAATATTTCAGCAAATAGAATAAGGACACTTATCAGGCTTCCATACGAAATAACTAACAACGCAGGATAACAGTCCACCATACTGACGGATACAAAGTTAGCTTCTCTCCCAGAACATTTTGGTCGTTTCGCATAAAACAGTTGGTTTACACGCTTTTGTAAACCATGTTCTTGAATACGTTTTGTCCTGAAAATAATATTTTTATATTAAATGTAGTAATCAATAACTGTTTGCAAAGTATTTCTAATTTAAACATCACGTAAATCAGTCGCATATTTTATCGTGTTTATCGTAATAATCACAATGGTACCCAATTTTAAACATTTCCATATACGAAGTATTCTTTTTGACTGCCAGCCATGGATCAATGACTTGTAAATATTGTATTTCCTTTAGTCCGCATTTTTGGCCTTCTTCAAAGTACTTTCCAACAAACTTGTAGCCGACTCCAATTTCCATGTGAAAAGCGAACAAGCCCTGTAAACATTTAGAATAGAATAATTTATATGGTAAAATTTAATCTGACAATAGATCTATATTTACCTCTCTCATTCTTAAAACCCCTTCATCCATACTCATAAAATGCGGTGTTGAACCAGGTGGCGCGACCTTTGTTTCATAAATTGCTTTTCTTATTGGTTCAGTTGCTGTCTAGAATTGGAATACTTCAAATAAAATTTGATCAAAAGGTTACAAGATCAAAGTACGAAATGTTTATTTTACCTCGAAGTAATATCTGTTGAACACTGTATCGTGGACTCCAAACTTGATTCTGGATTTAAGTAAATCTTCTAACGTTTTAATTTGCGAGGAGCTTGATTGCAATAACGCCACAATATTAGCTGAGTACGATGTATATAAAAACATTAACGCCAAGAAGAGTACCAGCATTACAATACGCCCTAAAGAACCTATGAATTTTACAAAATTAGGATTTTCTGTGAACAGATGGTATTTTGCATGCGAAAAATCTTTACCTTTCAATTCTACAGGACTGCCTTGTTGACATGTTGCGCCAAAAATCAATACTGCTATGTCTGCAATATTGTCATTCAAAACACCCGGGTCATCTCGCCTCTGAAATTTTTTAAACTAAATCGCAACCCTATTTGAGAAAAACATGACAATTAAAAAAATAAATGTCACTATTTACCGATACATTTGAATGACTGTTCTTTTTCCGTTCCCATTTGGCTACGATGAATAAAGCCCAGAATATCAGCAATATTAAGGCAATGGAGCAGTACCAAACACTATATCGAAATGATAATAAGAATAAGTTGTTTTCATAAGAAAGTTTCGGTTGTTGAAACACAAATTTCGACCGTGTTGGAGTCGGGCTGGAAATATATTCAATTATGGACATCCTTTCTGAAGTGAAAAACATTGGTGATCCTGAAACGAATTACAACGAAATGAAATAATGATAACTGTAAATAATGCTGTAACAATGCAACCTGTTGCATTTAGTGGATATGAGACACTAGGAAACGAAATGCCTCTGAGACTGCTTGCTCAGTTAAGGGATGTCGTGGACCTAATGTCAAGTGATGATAGATCGCCGCAGCGTAGGAAGTAGTTCGTTGATGTTGCTATCACCAAACATTATTAACTTTCCCTTTTGACCAAGCATTCGTTACCTACCTCCAATTTCAACTTGGCCTCTGACCAAATAACCTGTCATGCCATTCCAAGAGTTATTGGTTCTGTAGCCCCAAGTTTCAGCGAAGATAAATTTTCTGCTGGCATTCAGTAAATCTAGAAGTTGATTCGTCGTTGGATAATTTACTTTTGTTATCGTGTCTATATGATCGCTTCTAAAATTTATTAGAAATACATTGTTAAATAATAATAAAATAACTGAAAGTGTTGTTTATTATATTCCCTATTAAAATGGATAAATTAAAACCTGTTATTATAATGAAAATTTATTTTGTATAAATATTCTTATACGCGAAGAAAAACTCTAGATCCCTTTTTAAGCAATTTACACAGCACCGAGGAGGCTGAGATTTGGCATAGTTAAAGTTTATGTGGAGAAGGAGTGCGGATTGACAAATGTGGTGGTCTGTAGTAATAATTATAACAAGATATTATTACACTCCATCTCTCAAGTGATTAATACTATCGCTGTCAGTCAGAACGTAGCAGACTGTAATGGCATGTCCCCTTAAATCCAATCTCCGTATTGCTGTGACTTCTATAAAGTTAAGTTGTTTTTGTAACCCGTGGCTTTTGTTCCACCGACCGTAATATTCATTTTGCCATGATCCTTGGTTACTAATTTTGTAAACTGAAATTAAAATACACCTACTTCCGTCACTTCGTTTATTTTAAATTGAATTTTACTTACAGAGTCTATTTAGATTTGCTTTATTACATGCCTAAAAATATTTCAAGAATAAATAATTACTTTAACTATTTTAAAGTTTTATTACCGTTAAGAACTAACGGTTTTGTTAGACTTTTTACTTTAAAAAGACATTGAAATTAATTTGTATACTACCTATATAAAAACATAAAAAAGGTTAATTATATTAAATTATATCATGGTAGGTATATCGTAACACTTACTAAAATAAATTTCATAGGAGCCTTTGCTGTCTTTTCGGACCAATAGTGCTTCAGTGTCTACCAATATCTCAATATCATATAGTTCTTTTGGTATTATATCTGTTGTGGGATGTTCGTTTTCGTTGGACATTATTATCCAACGGCGTGGATTTTTAATAGTATTTCTTTGTTTTATCTGAAAACAATAGACAGGAAAGAAAATTAACTATCGCGCCATTAATGTAATCGGCTTTTAAACGAAGCCGTTACATTCGTTCCCACTGAATAGGGAATGTCATGCGTGTTTTTTTACAATATTTCTTTACAATAATACCGACACGTCCTTATAAAATTGTGAAAAAATTGCAGATCCAAAAATTTTGCATGTAATTAAAAAAATTATGATAATAAATCAAAAATTGATATAGTCAGGATTACTCCTATCATAATACTCTACCAGTTTTAATGTTTCTGCTGAATTTGGGCAGTTTAGATCCAATAAAAAAACGATTTGATGTTTCTGAACATCGGTTGTTGGAATTTGTTCTGGTTGGGAAAACTGTACCATACGGATTCCGTCATGTTTTGGTTTCGCTAATATTGAAAACAGATGAAGCTGTTTGTCTGTAAAAAAAATTAATGTAAATAGAATTTTGAGAGTTTCTTAGATTTATTTTTAAAAATAAGCTAAAACTTCCTTACAAGGAGGCCAGCACGTTAGGCCTACAATAGAACAAGGCATTTTCATGTCTTTTATTATATCTGATACCAATTCAGGCTTTAACATTGCCAATAAAAAGGGCATTTTTATAAACAACATTAACGACCACAACAGTTTGACTCTCGTCATCGCTGTTTCGAATATTCCGATTGTAATACGATCAAATCTATGATTCAATATCAAGGGCTATAACTCAGTTTGTCCAAGAAAATGGGTTTACTTAGCAAATTGCCTAATCCGCAAATAACCGTAATATTGCTTTCTTTACATTATTCAATGACCCTGTGAATAAATTGTAAGTAAATCTGCTTCGGCTATTGTAGAATTTAATCGATTTACAAACTATTTCACATTTTCTCAACAAAACATAGAGCGATTTTGCGGTAAGTTCAAGGCTGCTGTTGTGATATAGCACGAGATAGATGTAGATAGGTAGGTACTTGAACTGCTGCGCGCTGCTTTAGCAGTCTTTAATTGGAGTAAATTTTGTAAAATGGTATGAAATACATAAGAGGTTCTTTATCACCAACCCATCGGTTTTCCACTGTAACTACCAGACTTTATAAAATCAAAAAAAGAATAACTTTAAACCTAAGAGTGTAAGATTAAACCATTAAATGATTATTCTATTAAATGTTGTGTTTGTCTTTTGTCTTTGTATATAAAAAATAATAATTGTTAACGATATGGGTGATAAATATTGCTTTCATGTGTATAGGAGTTTTATGCGTAAGGCAGTACTTGTATCCTCATATAAGGTGATACTGAACTATACACTTTAATTGGTATCTGCCTATCTCGTTACAAATATTAGCAAATCAACGATCGATGTCGTTTTTACAATTTTGTTTGCAAACAATAAGTCAGTACTTTTCCGTAAAATTATTGTAAACATTTTACTTAACAACAACTTTATCTGTATCAGTAAACATATCGTTAATTAAGTGAATAATGTTTTAGTTCCCAGCAGTCAATGTCGAGACGTGTATCGAGGTAAACCCTTATAAGTAATTAATTACGTCAAATTATATCTGCAGCGTTTTTGTGAGATAAATGAAATACTAAAAAAGGTGTAAAATATAGAACTTTGAATTTGTAGATCAGTGAAATTTCAGAATCTACTTAACGGGTATATATAAGTAATGAATGTGGTTACAAAGTTACTGGTTCATAAGCTTTGGAAAATCCCAATTAGTCGAAATGTGAAGGCATCAGAGTGGACCCCGTTGTTAAAGCCCGCTTCTGAGAGTAATTTCATCACCAAGTGTAAGTATGTACTTAATCATTTTTTCTTGAGGGTATACTATTTAGAAATATCTTAGTTAAGAAGTAATCAAGTTTATCATAGATAAGAATTATAATCACGAATTAATAATTATAAACACAATGTAGCTCATACTATAAGTATATCAGACACCAAGTTTGGAAGTCTTACGAAATATAAACGAGAAATTCGGTATTGTTGTTCAATGTACGTACATACCTGTTATTTACATTAGATACCTTAAAAATGGCATTCAACCAATTCGATGCATTCAACATTGTTACTGCAATAATTTAATATCTGTTTACTTTGTAATGTCACAATATGTAGTTTATTACCGGTAGATATCTCTGAACTACGATAAAATGCTCAGTGGAAGTGGGACACGCAAAACTTCCACAGTCCGATTAGTTAGTAGTGGGTATTTCACGAACAATATTTCACTAGTATTTTACATTACTTATGTACGTGCGTGTGTAGTTACGTACGATTCTACGACTACGAGTACGTACATAATTAGTATGTAGTACTTAATTTTCGTTTGTTTTTGTATCTTCATTTTATTTAGTTAGTTATTTCGAAAGACAAATAGTTATATAATATAACATCGAATAAATACTCCTCGTACTTCGTTACTATTTGTTTGTTTGTATTCCAGTTTGTGTTCTAATGAGTGGTTAGTTGGTTAATTATAAAATTGATTACTTTTTTCATCGTTCTGTTAATCATCCGGTTGATTTATTCGTATCTGATGCGTTGAATGGTTCATTAATCAAAGCATCATCAGATAAATTTTCACATAGATTTCATTTGATTTATTTGACTGATTCACAGATTTATTTACGAGTATAAATGTAGATTGATTTGACAATAAGCATCTTAAACGATTGATATGCTGATTGAATCTGAAATGGAATAGATAATTTATGTGCAGATCTTCAATTGTCGCAGGATAAACTCTCAGTTTCTTAGTCACCTACAGAGCCCATTCAAAGTATTTAGAACAGTAAGTGCTGAGGTTGCATGCCAAGTGCTAATCTACATGCCTTTCACTAAGACCAGCGCGCCCCTTGCAATGCCTGACTATCCTGCTTGTTAACTCGTTAAAGTTTAACGACCTTGATTTTCCGATAAATAATGATGTACAAGATTTCTAGTAGGTACATAAGACTGGATTCCTCTTAAAAATTGGGTATTCGTTACTTGAACGTAGGTGTATACTATTTTATTTTTACTTTACTTGAAGTATTTAAATCAACAACTTATATATCTTAACATTTATTTATTTACACCCATACTAACGAAAATTATTAGCAGTTTTATAAACAGCAATGGGATCATAGTTCTTCTACATACTTTACTTAGTGTTAAAAATTATATCTACGAAAATATCCAGTATGTTTAAAAAAATGTTAACGTATAAAATACTTGTAAGGCCTGATTTTCCTTGTCAATAACAGTTACTATGTACGGAAAGAGGTGTTGCAACTTGCAACTTACTGCGTCCTTCATAATTCATTTGGTCGCAAGTAATTGAAGGCTTCGCCGCCGCACCGGTTCCGTAATGACGGTAGGCGCGGCAGACAGCCTGGCTACAGTCCCTACTTAAAATGGTAACCAGTCACTTCTATGGAACATACAAGGTGGCCATAACCAATGTGGAGTACTAATAGGATTGAATTTCCCCTTTTATACATAGGATGTATAACTATATTGATATTCGTTTACGATCAAGTAAGGAAATAAGATTTAAGCACAATTTAAATAGATCTATTTCAAATCTATATTACGATTGTAACATTGAAAAATACAACAAAAATGTATATTAAGCCGTATTAAAACATCTTTAGAATTGTAGAGCTGAGAAAAACCTTCTACTTCAGCACGTCATAATGGGACTTCATAATAGTTTCCCCAACAATTGCATTGGTAAATGGTGGCACCAGTAAAAAAAATCTACTTCCTAGTTCTAAAATTACCAATCGTAAGCAAAGATCGTCCCTCGCCACGCTATGGTAGAGAAAGAAAAAACAGCATGAATTTGATTGTACGCGTTTTTTTTCCATTAATTTTTTAATAATATTGTGAAATAACGCAAAGTAACATAAATCATTATTGTTTAAAATTTATTAATGTAATTTTTTATTAATGTACTTATTTTATTCATATCTCACAAAACCAAGTCCAGCTGCAGTGGCACAGTACGTAGAAAAATAATGATTACTGTACTGTTGTCATTTTTACCGCGTCGTAAATAAAAATAAATAGGTTTTTGGACAAATATTAATATACGCATATTTGACTTTTCATAGATGTAGGTAAATAGTATGTGTCTAGAATTAATACCTTTTATTGTTCAGTAAGTTATTGTTACTCTGTTGGGATATTTGACTTTTCATAGATGTAGGTAAATAGTATGTGTCTAGAATATACCTTTTATTGTTCAGTAAGTTATTGTTACTCTGTTGGGGAAGTATGGGCTTCCACCATCAATTTCGTCAACCCTTAACTGCTATCATAAATGAAGGGTTTGAGATCAAAGTCCCTGAAGATACGTACATACTACTACATTCATTATGTAATATTATCATTTGAACTAAACATTTTAGTTCTTAGTAGCAAAGCATCCATATTATGACCTCAAATACTTCATGGGTTTAAGTGACCAACATCAGGTATAACTATGTACTACTACTCTGAATTTCTCGTTTAAGATAAAAAATAAGTACTCCATGATTAGCAAAAAACCTTGGCAAACCTCTAGGCTCGGTTTATTCAAATCCTGAACTGCGGTTAACGAATAATGCCAAAGTGTAAACTCTATGCTAATAATTATGTTAGTACTAACAGTGGTTCGTGGTATTAACCAAGGCCAATAGTTGATAAATATTTAAAGAAAAATTTATCACTCGTCTTTAACGCAGATTCCTTGTCATTTTGTGTTAATAGTGGCTCTAGGAAATATTGTTGTCGAAATGTTTTTTAAACAAAATCATTCATTTAACCACGCGGGTCAAGTGCGGGACAGTGAGTTTCATATTATGTCTTGATTTTTGGAGAATTCTCAGGCATGCAGGTTTTATCACAATCCCCTTACAGCTTATGACATTAATTCATTGTTTAAAACGCACATAACTTAGAAAAGTGCGTGCCAATGGGATTTGTACACGTCGCGGCATACCTAAGCTAGTATAAAAGAATATGTAGAGCTGCCACGCTTGATGCCATACTAAATTTAAATTTAGATAAAGTTTCCTATTATCTTTCTTTCTATTCCCTGTATAAAACTATTCGATACAATACGGTTCGTTTAGCATAAATTTCGTGCGTCTCTATATATCTGTGTCGCGTGTGTTTTGCTAATGATTTGCCATCTGACTTCCTACTTTACCCGAACCAAGATCAAATCTAATACTTCCTGTACATTAATATACTCAATAAATAAGACACATTATTGGAGGAAACTTTTCAAAGATGATCTTTGTAAATATTTATTTTACAGCTAGATTTTCCTTTACTTACGGTCTATTGATATTCAAGTAAATAAAAACTTTTGCTGCGTTCTATGTACGGTACGAGTAGGTATAGAAATAGAAAAAAAGGACATTTAGCAAAGAAACGATTTTAAAAATAATATATATTTTTAAAAAATCAATTTTAGCCGTTTAAGAGCAGCTTGTCGTCATTATAATTATAATAGATGCATTGCCTGGTGTGGCAATGGTGGCCTAAAAATCGAAAGAATTGTAACTACTTTAAAATAAATTCTTTTTAACTTTAGATCGCTGTTCACTTAACAAACTGCCTCCGTTTTACAAGCAAGCTCCAGCAAGCAGATAAAAATGTATTTCTGTTGTTGGCGTTGTTGCTAAGCAACAAAAACGCTAAAAATGTCCAAAGTATATTTGCACTGCAATAAGTACCTATAACTTTAGTAGTTTTTGTATCATATAAAAAGCAGACAAATCTTGGGTACTCGTGCAGAAAAAGATTGCCTGATAATAAGTAATTGAGTTTAGTTTAAATTCCATGTTACTGCTAAGTAATGCTAATAATTGTAACAAACAAAGTTCGATTGATACCAATGGACATGTTTTTGCAATTCTTTAACATGTAATTTTCCTGATAAATATATATTTAGAGGATGAGACAGAAAATGAATAAAAGATACAGAAGAAGACACAAAGAATTGAGGCCAGTTTCACCGGTTCCTGATAAAGTCTTTGTTTCAAAGCTTTCAAATACTTGAAATAACAACTTCAAAATCAATTCACAGTTTGCTGGCAATAATAGCATAAGTGGTCTGATTAAAATTACTTAATACCAAGACAAGTTTGGTTTTTGTCCCCTTGAGTCACGCGCTTTGTAGTAAAAAGTGGGTTATTCGTAAAGAATTATGATTAGAAAGTAGGACAACGATGGTTACAAACAAAAAATTCAAGTACGCGATCTAGGTATTATGAAACCATTTACAGATTAGTCATGATTGTATTACATCTGATTCTAAACCACCAACTAAGTACTGACTGTCCATGTACTGTCCATGTGCAGTGCAAGGCGAGTTTGAATTTATTTGGACATTATGAGTTTTGGTTTATAATAAAAGCGAGGAATTTATCGACGCGACAGCATCGATATTTATTTCCTTGAGACAAGCCGCACGAGGCGAGGGCGGCACTGAAATATTTTTAGACTTCTTTGTAGATCTCTATGGGTCCTTCGTGCTGTGGTATGAATTTCCGGAGGTTAGAAATGAATTTAATACGGCCCCAATTGTCGTATATTTTTAAACTGATTGAAATCAACTTTACTACGTAGATAATTTCAACGGTGAAAGGGTAAAATTATATACGTCCAACGTCTTATAAAATACTGGTAATAAATAAATTAGTAACTAGCGTCGCAAACATCGGTTCAACATTATCGACCGTGAAACATGAGGAACGCGACTAAGAAGAGATTGTAGTAGTACACAATCATTTTATATTCATTAATATTGATGTGAACAATTGCACAGATAGATGTGGAATGTACATAATATGTAGCCGTTATAAAATAATTGGTTTAAACATGACATTCACGTGAATTGAAATAATTGTATTATTTATATTTATTATACTCGTTGAAAGAAAAATAATTCAACAGAAAGATTTATTTCTAAAATATAACTTTAAGAATCGTTTTTTCGATATTATTTGCAACAATATCATGCCTGTGGTATATTTTCTTGAGTATCCTGCAACGTGAGGATTTCAGCATAACTTATAAGTATGCGTTAGTTCACGTGTGGAATAAAATTTATAGAATTCAAATTAAAATATCGTAAGCTTACTCCATAAATTCCAGTAGGTAAATATCTGGATGAAATCGCTGATTAACGATAACATCGCCTTTTGTACGTACCTACTGTTTTTACATTGTCCGTTTTTGTATTGTTTCTTATTTGTGTTTACAATAAAGTGTTTTGAATAAAAAATAAATATCAACAGTTGTTTCTCGTAGTTGTACCTAACAACAGTCACAAACGCTCCCCAAAGTAGGCGGAATCTGAATTGTGGTAATTTATAATAATCAGACAATAATTAATTACCATATTATTATAATTTATAATACCTAGGTATAGAAGATTTCGATTTTGGTTGTACCTTAGTTTGTAATTTTTAGAAATATAATTTTAAAAACTTGTTTGCAAGTATTAATGCATACACTGGATATTTATACAGAACTCCGGTATATTTATTTTCATGCCACAAACATAAATATCTACGCGATTACTTATACAAGTATCGCAACAATATGTGTCCCAACAATAGTCAGTAGAATAGCTGATTGTCTCTCGATTTCCTTTCAGAAACAGTGGATATTGCAAGGTTATTTGCCCGACCCTGGGCATAGGTAAACGAAGCATGCATTTATATAAATAACTAATAAAAAAAATCGAATTTAAATAATTTTTCCCGTGATTTTATACATTTAAGTTTAATGTAAGTAGATTGTAAGTGAGTCTAGTCTGTAACCACTTTATTAAGTTTTCAGGAAAATCAGCCATGCTTATTAATCAGTTACTTATTTTTTCTAGTTTTTTTAAATAAACCTTCTCAGTTTTACAAGTTTTACGACAGTGTAATAAAAATATCTTTTAATTCGTCGCAATCTTTTATGATTAGTCACACTTAATTAAATTAGTAAAGGTTATTAGATAGGTAGTTACTTAGATATTTCTTTTGTTCTATTACGTTGCTAATTATAGGTATTTGATAGATATTAAGATAGAGAGTAGAGATTGGCTTACCATAGTTACCATAGCCGTACCAGAAATATAGGTACTGTAAGTGAGTATTTTGTGTGAGTGTGAGTAAGTTGTGAATTGTACCTGATTGTACCTATTACTGCAACGCCAATCAATAGAGGATATTATCACTCTCAGTGAGATTGCGGCAAACTACGATCACAAATTTTTATTTTCATTAAATTTTATCAAACTGGAGTTTTTATTCGAAAAAATGTACATAGATCGGACAGGTATTTCAAGTGTTTACGAGACAACTACCTACATATGGCTAATCATAAAATTAAATCGTATCCTGGTCTTCGTATTTAAATCAACATTTTTATTACATATTTGTACTGTGATATATTTATATTGGTGCTTACTTTGTGGTAGCCGTTCTTAGAATAACGGTATTATACTACTAGAAAACAATTTGGTATAATTTAAATTAACATAAAAACAAATATGTCCAAAATTTAGAACGTACACAGGCTTTTTATAAACAAGTATATACAATTTCGAAAACGGTCGAAATCCTGAAGAAATAATTTTAACATTTTGGTATATCTATGTACCTAGTTGTCAAAGTTAAAAGCTGTAAAATATAAACTTAATTAATTTTTTTTATTAAATTACTTGGCATGTGACGTCACATTTCGCATTTTTCACTTTTTATTTAATCACAAATTAAATATACGATATTAAAAAAAAATTCTATGCGATTCATATTAGAAGGACAATGTTAAAAAAATCTGTCAAATTGAAGCTCACATGTACCAAAATTCCCTATTTTTCGTATTATTGAAATTATTGAAACCTGCATGACGGGTGTCATCGTAACTTGTATGTACAAACTCTACCTGCCTGTCAGCCCGCAGTTGAGCGGACAGGTATGTCGCCTCGTAACCATTACCCACATACAGGCCTTCATCATATTATAAATTAGTTTATGGGTTTTAAAACTTTATATGAAATTATGAAAATACTTTTGCAATGGAACCCTCCATATAATAATTTATGATTGTTGGCCTTTATTACACAACAATTGCGTAGTAAGAAAGTTATTAAAGAAGAAAGTTATTATAAGAAGGCCAAACAGAATTAGCTCTCCTTTTGCTGTCACGGGATTATGATAATGACCTCAAAGATGAGGTTGATTTAGGCCCTTGACCTATACGTTAAATCAATACAGATTAATGCTTCAAAATCCCAATTCATTAGATATAAATTAGATCGGAAAGGACCGAAAACACGGGCAATGGTAAAATAATTGAATGAACTCTGTTTGTTTTCAACAACTTTGTTTTTACTTATTTAATTTGAAAGTATAATATGTGTTGCTAGGTTTATTAGGTTTGAGGTGGTCGCCTTAAATTCAAAGTAAGTCGAAATAATTTTTCAAAAGTAGCTAGCCTAGGTATACATAAATAAAAATAAAACATTTATTGGGGTTTTTGAACAATACAAATGTTTCGTGCTGTAAAACCGGAAGTCGCCTTACAATGACTGTAAGGTTGTGAAAAGGCATGTAACTTTCATTAACAAATACATTTCACTGTCATCCCAGTAATTGATCTTACGCACTGGTACGTAGTAGGACTCGGATAGCTATGGAGGTATATAGTCGCGAAGTTTGCGCGCGGCCGCCTAATTGTAGGTTGTAGCGGCTGCGCGTTCGACGGCTTTGACGCGCTAGTGAGATCGCCTTCTCACATCGGTCGCGATCTTTAATCGAACTCAAGTGATAAAAGTATATCACGTAAAAGAACATTATTTTAAATAAAGAAACTGTTGTAAAAGAAAAGAGACAAAAGTGTTTTACCAGACAGTGCGTTATTAGTAAATGAAAAATGTTGACCGGTTGGCAGTTAATTTTATCTAAGTGTAAGTGTTGTTGAAATTATTTTTAAGAAATATGTCCATAAAAGCTTTACCTGTTAGGTTCACATTTGTAAAACAATGGTTCACATTTATTTGTAAAACAATGTTTCACATTTATTTGTAAAACAATGTTTCACATTTATTTGTAGCACACACGAAGGCTATCAAGTGGCTTTTGATTAAAAAAGTTGTTTCAAATACTGTCGTTTAATGAACTTCGCAGCGCACAAACTTTTGTGATATTTGTTTTGTCAATAGTCTGCAGTTTTCCGCTTCTCGTAAACAATTTGCGGATTTGCCGCCACTTTTTGTCCGCTTGCCCCGAATGCTTTCAATAAACTAAGATACGCCTTTTTACTTTCTGAAAATATTTCTGTTCAAACGCTGTTTACGATTTACTACAGTTACATACTTGTGATGTTAGAGTTTAGATTTTTAATATTTTCACGTTAGATACAAATTTCTTTCTTTCACTTATACATAGGTAGCATTTGCAGAAATAAATATTAACACATTAATACTACTAAATAGGTACGATATTTGTCTTTAAAAAAAAAAAAGTGTTATGGTTTTTTTTCTGAAGTAAGTATTGGATATATGAACGTGTGTTACATTACACATTAATGTTTTAAGTAGTTGTAGCGAAGCAGTCATTGTTTTCAAGAGTAATTGTAAGGCCAAGTTGCGAAAGCCTGTTGCTCTATCGATTTCCATTTTGCACGCTAAAACTGAAGACGTCTTCTCCCTGCTAATACAAGAATCAGTTTTGAATGCTATAACGAAAACAAAGAACTCTAAGACACGTGTAAAATAAATAATTTAATAATTGTCTAATCCTTTAAAAATCATCATCACTAACCCGTCACTCTCCCACTGCTGGGCACGGGCATGGGTTTAAGCCATACCCACCACGATTTTGTCAAAGTTTTTTAAGGCTGAAATAATATATAGGACCCCATATTTAAATTAAAGGTATTATATTTTAAAGATTACAGTGTACATAAATTATTTAATAAAATTGAATCAATCAAGGTAAAAACTAATCTACAGTATTTAAGAACAAGAGTATATTAAAAACTTACATTTATCTCTAATTATCCATAATAATAGGGTATAGCTAGACATTAATTAAGACTGAGATACCTATTTCAAAGGAAGTATAATAAATCATTGTTGTTACATGGAGACAATAACACTGTGTGACACTTATATCAAACATCAACTTTAGAAGACTAGCATTTGAACAATGCGACAGTTTTTCCAGACGAATCATCAACACAATTTACATTCGTAATTGTTCACGTGCCTATTTAACTGAAAAATGTTTGAGTGAAGTGTGAAATGTGCTCATTAGGAAACTTCTTTGTTCCGTTTGCATTCTTAACAGTTTTATCGCGTGCTAGTATATTACGTACGCATTGAAATTTACGTAATCTGAAATGACGTTTTGACTACTCCGTACTATTCCGTAGAGACATGCTGTCACTCGACTACGAGCTGTATGCAGGGGCAGCGTAATATAAGTCGGCATCCAGGGCGGTTTTCTACTGAGCACCCCTAAAATAAAACAACAAATAGATAATGATATTATAATAGATAATGAATAAATACATGATGGGCCTATGGCTAGTAAGATCGAATGAGTGTCAACAGAATTGACAACTTCGTCACTCCGTGGGACCCGGGCCGGACAACCCCCATCGAACCATCCAATACAGATTCTTCACTAGTTTTTGTAAGAGCAAAATCTAATCTGATATTACAGATGCAATATACAGAAATCAACACTTTTAATTGCAAATCAGTTTATCAGTTCGCCAATAAATCTTAATAGCAAATCCTTCCGCGGTTTCACCAGTTCCTAATAATAGACCGCAACGAAATAAGATAATTATTTGGTAAGGATAATTTAAATTTGATTGTCATTCATTCGATTGCCTACTCTAAATCACAATCAAAGTATTTACTTAAACTTTGTTTTGATAGTTATTTTGGATTTACGTTTCAATCATGACTGTGGTTTTTATTCCATATCGTAGCTTACTATTATAGTAGCCTTAACAGTGTGAACATAGTACCTAGATCATAAAATCACAGAGAAAGCGAAGGGAACAATCTAGTTACCTCCTCTTGTAATTGTAACTTTCCTAGAGCCGTGCAATAAAATATATCATCATCTACCTATAAGGTGGTCTGTGCCAGTCAGCTGATTTACAGCGCTTTGGTGAAAGGCACTGGAGCCTGTTCGACTGGTCTCCCGCAATACTAAATTAGACACCTCGGCGCCATCCGTTACCCCTCTGAAGAACTCACGGGACTGATCTTAGGCATACAACATAATATGTTGTGTTGTAGGTACATAGTTGTATTAAAACTTCTAAGGACTAAAAAAGGCGCCTCGCGAAGTCTTCCGCTAACTATTCGTCATACCGGAAAGGCGCATCTGTGTGACTGACAGAAATTTTCTACCTTTGAGCTTTTAGTTTCATCATCCAACATCAAATTTTTAGGTAACTAAGTATCTACTGTGCTTACTATGTTTTTGCAGTTTTGATATTCTGATCAGAATCTGCTGAGCAGCGATTTTTCTAATGAATGAATTTAGTCCTCCCGTAATCGTTGTATCGTATAAACTTTTATCATGATGTTTTCCTTCACTCCTAATGAAATTTGAATTACTTAAACTCGTATAGCACAGAAAAGAGATGGCCCATTAGCCCAATGGGCTGTCCCCACTGTTTCTGTAGGTACCAACATAAATCTCTAAGATGAAATATTTAGGCTACTTTTGAAACTTATTCAGTATCTACAAATCAATTTTAAATAAAGTCATATCGAGTAGAATAAAACTTTTGTCAAGAAATAAATGTCAAGCTCATTAGGCTTAAGCTGTTTACGAGGCATTATTCTTTAGAACAAAATGAATTTCATGTGCACAATGTGGTATGCGGCTGTCGTAAAATTGCAATTCGTTTCTCAATTAAACGTGAGTACCTGCATCGGTAGTGTTGAACGACGGACGGCTTTCCTGGAATGGTTTGAGTTATTATACCATAAAATGGCAAGTATCTTCTCCCTCGATGGCATTAACACGCCAGTCTGTCTGCCGACGGAAACTGGTTCGCGTGCTGTGACCAAGTAATAACATTTTCCCAAAATAGTGGGATATTTTCGAAACACGTCCAGTAAACTTTTATTTCAAACGGCCTTATTTGAAGAGGCAACAGTTTGAATTACACGGTTTTTAAATATTTGGTCATAAATAAGTTTGTATTTAATTGATTAGAGCGGTCAGTCACCGAACAATTCATTTTGCAAGATCTAGTTTTTGCTTGGCTGTGACCTCGGTTGATTCCGTTACGCTTTATTTTTGGTCTAACAATAAATCTAATCTATATATAGTAGCTATACCTAGTACTGATGCGGACGTATATGTGTCTTAGTTTTATTTAAATGAGTTTTAAACACATAGGTCTAGCTAGCAGGGAGTTCTACCACCTAACATTATTTAGTTAGAAAACATGAACGACAAAAAATAAGAGATCTAACGAGTTTCTCAATTCCATCGCCAATTTAGGTAACCAACTCGATAGGAACGTGCCGCCACATCTCACCTGGACCACTTATCGTTTCTTCGTACTTGCGTTTTTGCAGTGTAGTTGTCAGTTACATGTTAAAGTCAAATAAAGGTACAGTCACAGCTCATTAGGCTTCTTTACACTAGCGTTTTTTGATAAACTTATGAGGAGTGGAGTGGATGCTAATGGGACACAAGCACGCAAGTAAGAAACGGCGTTATGCCATTATGCGTGCATCACGATGTCGCGGCGTCTGCGATGCGGTGTGCACATGCGTTTATCGAACGCTAACTTACGCTGAAGAAACGCTAGTGTGAAGGAGCATTTTATGATGCACTAAAGAATCCGTTTGCTTCCACTAAAATGACCTCAAGTGTGCAAATATTAGGTTTGACTAACTCTAATGAGTCAAACACCGAATAATTACATTACTACGTGTTTCATAAGCTGTTTTGAATTTAAATTGCAAAGGTGCATATCAAATTTTTCTTAGCAAATGAGCCTGCAGGCTACCTGATGGACTGATTTAATGGTCAATGGTGATTAAATGATCACCTATTTCGTCTCAGAAATCAAGGTATTTCGTCAGTCTTTTTTTTTTAATTTTACTCTGGCATAGATGTGCTATCACATAATATATAATTTTTGTACCACTATATGTATATTATTTTTGTACCACTAGATTAGTTTTTTTTATTTATATATTTCAAAATTTAGTTGAACTAAAAATAAAACTGATGGTTCAGCTCCAGTGTTGTAAAAAACTGTATGGCAACATGTGTGACCAATGTTTAGTACCTAAGTTCATTTCATTGTTCTACAAATCGTTCTTACCGTTGTGGTTACATACTCGTATGTAAATAAATTATAGAGAATCTCATCTCGTGTATGCATTATTCATCGCACTGTAGTTACAAGTATGAGTAGATGCGATTACATATTTTTTGTTTATTGCTAGGTATTCTTCGTTCTAATTGTGATAAAAACTTTTGTAGTTTATTGTAGTCTATCTGTCACTTGTAATAAATAGGCGTTATTAATTCACTTTAGAACACATCAGAGCATCGTTATTCGCGGCACTATATTACCCAAAAAACGTATTAAACATACCTATTTGTGTAGTTTATGAACACACTACAAAACATTTAACATTTTAATAGATACACTTAAAATAATATTATACATATACTGCTAAAATTATAATTCTTCCTTACAATTTTTTTGTAATTTATTTTTATTTTATTTGGAAAGTATACAGTTATATTGAAAATAAATGTAGAATCTTAATAACTAAGCACCATTTAGTTGCTTTCGCCTTCTGTCTTTAATCAAGTAAGAAAACGGTAAGTAAAATTATTTTAACAGGTGCATTTCGAGCCACGCTGTAGGTAGGTAATTTCATCAACGGGAATTTTAACGGTCGAGTCATCATTTTTATCTTATTATTCTGCAGGCGAATCGAAACGGAAATATTACGTCCATTGTCGTTCCGATGTAGAGTTTAAAGAGGCCATTGTTTTAAATGAGCGACGTACATATACTTTGGTTCAGATCTAAATTCGAGCCTGGTGATGTCCATAGTACTAACATAAAGTTCAAAAAACAAAAGAAAGCTTTGAAAGTAGGTTTTAAATTTAGTCTGCTGCTTAATTCAAGAGATTTATTTGATTCAATAATATTTTCTTTGCTCAAAATTGTAATTTTTTAAGTAAAAGTACATAAGTTAGAGGCATTAGTGCGGTAATTTTCTTAAAGGAATAAAAACTTTCCTGGAAAGAAAAATTTAGAACATTTAACTGATAAGAATATCTATTTGAGTTTCAACTTCAAACCAAATGCTGAATAGAAAAATACCCTTTGCAATTATTTTATTATTTATTTCACATAAATACTAAGTAGAAACCGATAAGTGACTGCCTTCAATTAGCATTGACCTTCGGTTTAATTTCGAGTTCGTGTACTGGAATCAATATCGAACAATTATGTCTTAATAAGACTAATTAGGCAAATGAAAGTAATTTACACAGTGTATGTTTCAATGTACTGTTTATTCTTGTCATGTAAAGAAACGCGCGGTTTAAAAGTGATTGCTAATTAGTGTGTCAATAGAAGCAACGCATTAACAACATCGTAATTAGGAAACTTATGTACCTACTTACTTTACTTACAAGTTCGTCAATTAAGATAATGAAAGAAAGTATTCAGAGAGTTTGTTTTTGTCTATTTATTTGTAAGTGTACAATTAAGTTTTAAAAAAAATGTTGAAATATAACTAATATTATGTGATGTATATATTTTTCTGCTTCATTGCTACTTGACTAGTTACAAGTCATTGTTTTATTAGAAGCGTAGTCATTAGTTTGACTATTGTACTTTGAGTTCAATAAACTCTTCCGAAATACATGTTACGTGTCTAAAAACTCACACTTTACTAAGTTGTAATAATACCGTAGCTTAAACTATCCCTGGAAACGCGGAAGAAAAACTATATGTGACGAAGAAAATAGGATAAAGATAGTCCTAAGTAAGAATAATTATTATATTTTACACCTAGCATATAAGGAGACACGTATCAAGTTGAATGGGACGTAAGGCAGCCAATATATTTTATCGATACAATTGATCCAGAAGGTATTTCAAAGGAAGATAGATACTTTTTTTACTTGAAATCAAACGCAATCTCTACCTTTTCGAGTTCTGGTAAAAAGGAACGTACCAGGCTTTAATCAATTCCCATTCCTAATAGCTAATTATCACATAACACAAATAACCTGAATACATAACATTGCTGAGATTTTGCGTAACGAAACTTATTTAATTCGTTTATGGTACTACATATATATCCTAATTACCCAGTTCGTTTGGTACAGAAACTCGTTAGTTTATTCCGCTTTGTCAGTCACCAATTCTTAGCATACCATGGTTATAACCGCTCCCAGGCCGTCATGGCATGTTGCACTTGTGACATGTTGTATTGTGATGAATGCGACCACACGAACACACTGATCACAGCATGTCAACTTGATAGAATACCCATAACCCATGCCTAAGTAGGAGTATAAGTATTATAAAAACAGCTAGATAATAACACGAGATGATATCGTAAATTGCAAAATAAACACAAAAACGCGACAAAAATTTTACGTGCCTTTTGGTCGCTTCATCACTATAATTAAGAAGAAAAAACTAAGCCATTAACCTGAATTACCTTACGTTACTTTAGTAAGTGAGTTTATTTTAAAAGATATATCTTATTATTTTCATAAAGAACAAAGATTCCAATAGTCTTGAATAACTCTACATTTTTAGAGACTTCATAAATTCACTCTTTCGTATTTATTTCTTAGGTAAGTAGTTTTTATTAAGTTAAAAATAGTACTTGTTGTTTTAAAATAAACGGATTTTAATTTTTCACGCTTCGTAATTTCTTAACTTCCGATCATGTGGTATCACAGTTTCCGAATTTTTAATGAAAATTTTCAATAAAACTTTAACTTTATCCACTAAAGATTTTTTACCTTCGAAATTACCGAATTTTAGTGAATTTAGTAGTCAGTAACTACTTATCAATTCAGCAAGCGTATGTAAGTGTGCGGTTAAATGATGAAGATGCCGGAACATTCTTATATATTCTAGAGAGCGTGCGATCGCCTGAATTAATAACCTTTAACGGCCAGTGAATTTGAGGGTCAGTGTAGATCTATTTTGTTTATGTTAGGATATGAGTAAATAGTCTACTTATTACTACTACTAATTAATCTATTTATTATTATTTAATGTGCGATGGTATAATGCTATATTAGAATGTATTTAGTAGTCCTAAACCTCGAAGTAACACTCTTGTTTAACTTAACAATATTTTAATCCTGATTGAACTATACCTACATGTGATACTCATTCCTTCAGTACAATTATATATGCAGTATTGAACCTATTATGCAACTTACGCAACGATCTAACTACTAATTTCCGTTTCACTGACAAACAAGGAAGAAAACTGATAATCCCATACTATTAAAGCGATTTTAATTAGAGCAGAATCAATTGGTACATTGCAATTCGGAGAATTCTTTACTAGTTAATAGCAGTATTTGTTCAAATGAAAACACAATGAAAATAATCTCTTTTTATAAGTTCCATCAATCAGCATTAATAAATAAATAAATAAATAACGCTTCACACTTGTGTACGTGCCTTGGACACATACAAAGACAAATACACAAACACTCTAAATTCATCATTTAAATTTCTGCCCCGCCGGGGATCGAAGCAGTGACCCTTCGAATGGTGTACTGCCGCGGTAACCACTACACCATGCTGGTCGGCGAATAATACTTGTGGCTCATGATTTTTTGTAATATTTGTGTGCTGGAATACCAATAGACGTCAGAGTCAACACGTCTGCATACGACCTCAAAAAGTATTTTAGCAACAATTGAAAGTAAATATAGGTATAGGTCAGGATACCTATAAGCTGTATGTAGATAAAGTCGTAGAAACAGTTTGCCTACCTTTAGTATATTTAGTTAGTTAGTTTTAGTAGCAAACTAACATGCAGACTTCTTGGGCAGCAACTCTTTGCTTTTTAAATTTTTACCTCTATTTCCTGACGCTCAGATTTTGTTAATATAATGAGATAACCAAGACACGACCAAAACTGTAATCTGTACAACAGGAAGTTTTTAATAACCAATAGATGCCTTCATGACAACAATTTATTTTAGGAAGAACACGGAACATGGAAGTAGATAGCTACTAACATCGTGCACGTTGCAAATTAATTAATATGACGTAAACATAATACCTTTAGATACCTAACACGTTTGTAATAGGTCAAACTGCGTCAACCTGCTTAAGAAATATTGCAATAATACGAACAGTGGCTCGAAATATTAATCCACTTTCTCGTAATTAAGATTATTATGAAATCGTGCACTGAGACATTATTAACACTTGACATAATTAAAGCAGTTATAAAATACTAGCTGTATCACGCGGTTTCACCCACTTTAAGAATTGTGACGTAACGCTTGATAGCTTATAACCTTCCTCATTAATGTAGCTATCAGACACAAAAAGAATTT
>DWQK01000317.1:0-22511 GCA_018231225.1 Noctuana stator
TGTTACAAGTACAGACGTTTGATATTGGCTACAATTTAATAACATAACCACCACGTGTTGCTGAGGTTAAAGTATACAACAAATTTAGGGAATAATATGCAGTGCAGCCTTACATCAAGACATCCATCGAACCATATAGCTAATAAGTTAACACAACATTTACTGGTTCTTAGGCGGTACGAAGTTCGCCAGGTCAACTAGTAATTTATATTCTTAAGATATAGTACCTGTCTTCCGGGTGCAAATCTAGGAAAGTTTTGTAAATTATTGGTTACATGTTAATTTTATACCGTGAAGTAAAATTTGGAGCTTCCTTTTATACGTTTTAGAAGAAAATAAATATTCTTAACAAATCGATGTCAGTCTTCCGATGTTCTACATTTGTATTTTGTAATCTTACAATATTGTACGCAAAATTTTCGATTGTAAACGCTATTCGGCCTCCTTAGCTGTGTTGTGTAAAATGCATAAACTTAGTGTTCGAGCTACAGAGCTTCAGCATGCAAAACGTAAGAAAGTTTGCCATTTCCCAAGCAAATATTCGTAGCGTACAGGTGCCTGCTCTTGATAGCTCCTCGAACAATGACCTCGTTTCATGGTTAGTTTGTGAATTGTATACAATATTTTCTTTGCAAAAGAAGCTTGTATTAACAGTATTATGTCTTAACTTAACTATTAACTAGCTGATTAACGCACTGACCAACTTGATAAGCTAATGTCAAAATGTACTAGCTAAGGTACAAATTACTGCATTTTACTGCCATGAAGCTTGGCATGATTATTTGTAGGATACTTAATAAAATAAAGAAAAATAAATAAATTACACGATTAACATTTTCGGAACGAAAAGGACAATTGGATTTATGATGCGAATCCTATTCAGATCACATCGAAGAAAATACGTTGAAACGGTTCTACGGAAAGTCGTATGAATGCAGCGAATAAACTGATGTGAAACGAAAGACATAAGATCGTTTCGTAAAGTGGACCATTATGTCCGGAGTATAAAAATGCAATTTTGTAAAACAAAAAAGTTATGTAAATTCCTATAATTCAAAGACGATTTACTGCACTTCTGCTGTTACGTTTTCATTTTAATTAATCCCAGGGTCCATCCAATTGTTTTTTTTGGATATGAATTCCCCTGCTGGATTGATGTCCACAACTTTCATTAGGTTACATTGTACATGTATCGCCAGCTCAAATCGCTGTCTCCCATTAACTTGTAAGCCCCAAACCCGCATAGCCTAATTCCTTTGCACGTTCGGGACTTTCGAAAAGTTGTTTCACAAAGTAATTGCTTATGAGTAGAAGCGGATAAACGAAAACAGTTCAACTTTTCCGAGACTCTACAATGGACTTAGAAGTAATTATAACGACTATCGGAATAAAAATCACTTGACTGACAGAGTTCACTGAACTGACTTCGTGTCAGGAAACTTCTTGCTCATCAATCTTGATATAATAATTATTATGATTTCTGAATGAATAATCGGGAAATGTCAAAATGTGTTTAAGAATTCTCATTTGTGTTCACAATAATTTTAAGCTGAGTTTTTTTTATTAAATTAAGAAAATATCTTGACTGTTATTCTCAAATGTTATTTAGGTAGGGTAGCGCCGCCGCTCTTATTACCCACAGTGAATTATGTCTTATCCAAGTTTTCTTGTCCAAGTTTTGTCAAGTTTGGGTGGACAGCTGGATAAATATTATTTGAGCTTCTCAACACATCCATTTACGAGCTTAGATAGAACCTCTCCTATTTATTCTTGGACGCAAAATCAACATAAAGATATACATAATTCAGCGTTTACAACTGACGGTTGAGGGAAGCCCGTTGTTGTGTATAACTTAAAAACGCGTTATGGAGAATTAAATTCACTCGGCAGCCGCACTTCGTAATAAAATTGAACACATTTGCAATGCAGATCCATCTCAGACTTCCAGATTATTTCAGCCACGGAACAAAATGGTTTCTTCTGACTTTAGTCTTCAGTGGAAGTAAGTTTGAAACCAAGTCCATTTCATTCCGTAATAGTTTTGTATCTTTCATTTTACTTCGGCTGCTCTTTGCGAGAGGATATTGTTTGCGGAATTTGATGCGCAGTTTTGTGAAACATTAAGTTGGAAAAAATTATTTAGTTAGATTTGCAGGATGTATGGATGAAAAGTATAAATAAATATACTCGTTATTACTACAATAAACGTATTTAAATTACTAGCACTTTTGAAGTTCTATGCGTTGAATGTTTCAAGCAATTAATAATATTATTACTTAGTTAATCATAATCACTATGAATAAGCACGTAAGTGGGGCTACTAATGGCGATTATTAAGTGTTGGTCAATCGTGCATTTGCAGTTAGATAGATTATTATAAGCTTAGTGTTATTTAATCTAATCCAATTTGTCACTATAGTAGTTAAATATGTTCATGTGTTGTTAAGTAGATGTTTGGGCTAACAGTAAACGTGCATTTTTTGTTCACCTTGACAATTACCAAGAACCAAGTAAGCCATCATATAAAAATAACATATTTTAGTGTGAACATAAACATTAAATATAATAAAACATCTCTACTTCTGTAGTACAATAAACAGACTAAAAATGCACTGTGTGTTTTGATATTTTATTAGTTCAATTTATTGCCAATACATTAGTTCAAGGTGTTAGTTTCGTTGCAAAAAATGCTGAAGTGCAATAGCGATCGCTAGAGCTACAATACGATGTATCATACATGGATACGATTTTCGCTTATCCCTGGTCAATTGCATATCTGGGGTAATAGGGCAGAGAAACTGTTGTTGAAAGTGGCGAAAAACTACTGGTATTTGGAATGTGGCATAATGGTTTGTGTAATAATACATAGCTCGTGTCAATTTCTTTGCGTACGTTGAGTGATACACGGCCGTGTGTGTATAGCCTGTACCAACATATTTATTATAGGATGTAAATTATCAAGTTACGTCACATAGGGATGAAGGGCATCAGTTCCTTCATTAATATTTAATGTGACGTACAGTATTCTGGCATACGTAGTTACTATGTCATTAGGGCACGTAAGGGTGAACGGCCGAAAATAAACAAAGAACCCCGTAAAACCCGACTGCGGTGGTTCTTTTGAAATCTTAATGAGGTTCACCCAAGGAGTGTTGGTTGTTCCCATTATTTTCCCGATCTTTTGTATTATAAGCAAATATTTTTTATGGAACGAATACTATGGTATAGATAGGTTGATCTATTAACGTCTTATAGTACTTAACTTCTGAAAAGGTATTTCGTTATAGAACAAATAAATGAATGATTATAATAATCTAGCTATAAATAAACTACTGTTTAATCGTAATAACTTAATTATACTATCATACATACATATTTAATATTATTATCACGTTAATTGTATCTCAAATTTAAATGTTTTTTTTAACTTAAAAAAAAACAAAATGATTTAATTGGTATATGAAAGGCACAAGAAAACAATCATAGAGGAAGGCAACCAAAGCGGAAAATAATACGAACATAACAAGATAATCCCCGCATTAGTGAGGACGAAGCTTCCATTAGACGTGGCGTGACAGAACAAATAGCTATAATTCGATCCAGCACAGCTCCTTGGAGACTCATATGTTATCGCTCTTCTGCGCTCTGTTGAAGAAATTAATACGCCGTGAAATACAAGTGTTAGTTTTTGTTGCTATTATCATATTGTACTTTTCAGTTCGTCCGACCGCCGTCCTCAGATACCGCCGTGACGCAAGAGTCTTGTGTTAAGTTCTTGTATTTCGGTTGGAAAGGTGACCAGGGCGGTATTAGGCCGGTCTTATTCTAGCAGGTTGCCTACTGACAGAAAACTGAGCAGTAAATGTATATGTTAAATTCGTTAGTCACTTATTCACCCATCCGACCAGTTCAACTAGTCAGGTGCATTCAGATTTTCTCAACTTGAACAGAATAGTTAAGTGTCTTGAACCGATATGAAAGCTATTGCAAAATTCTATAGATTTAGTGATTTAAGCAATTTAACGTTTGCTCGCTAATCGTTTACTAATACAGAGTCAAGAATATCGAATGAGCGTTAATCGAAATTGTCGTGATTGCGATATTTCCTCTCGGAATATTCCAGAAATCCGTATGCATACCTACCTACGTTTGTTGATTGGATCATTACTTCGTTAGGGTGTGATATCTCTTGTTTGTTAATAGACTATTAGCATAACTGTTTCAGTTTATTCGGGTTATTTAGTAGATGTTATAGTTCGCTGTTTGTATTTACCCCGTAGTGTTGAGTGGTGGTTTTTCAGTAATTAATAATGCTTAACAGGCACAGCCCCACACTAGAATTCTCTGTGACGTGGCTGTTATGGGCATACACAACGATAATTACACAAACATCCAGACCGGGAACAGAAATCTAAATTCGTCGGTTATGCAGTTTTGCGGGGGTTAGACAAATAGGTAAAAATGATAGATACATGGCCATCCCCTAACTGTCTACCTGACACCATACAGAAATAGCAGGAATATTTAGTACTTATTTATACCCAATATGGGTATAATTTCATTAAGTATAGAGGCAATTACCTATATCATTCATAGGTAGTTGAAACAGTTCATTGAACAGAATCCACTGCAGAATCCGCGAAGACATTGTTTATATCTTAAACAGTGGGAACACTGAATAGGCGTGTTCCGTTTGTAGAGAGCTCTCGACAATTGGAATTAAGCCTCAAGTGTTCCATGTTATTGGAGATAGTACAAAGCCTTTCTACACTCGAGTGTAACTTACCATTATTTGTACGACTTCAGAAGTACATACAAACACAGTACATTGAAATTAAACAGTACAGCCTTGCAAGTAGAAATATATTTAACAACGCGTTTTATCCAAGTCTATCGTTGCGTCGAGGGATAGCTTAAGCTTATTCTTATACTTCATACTTTGTCGTTCCCGATGCTAGGAATAAAACGTCTAAAGTCATAAAGTAATAAGCATTCTCAGAGATATGCGTGTACAAGTAGACATAAGTACATAATATAAATATACCTATGGTAGGTCCGGGTTCGAACGCAGTTTTCCAATTTATGTAAGCTTTAAGCATGTATCAGCCTTGTCTATCCTTTGATGAGGGCCTCATAGGCAAAGTTCCGTCTTTAAATTGGATCTGCGGATAATGCTTCAATATAATGAATATTGATTAGGCCTTGTCAGGTTCAATCATGTGTCGAATGTATCAGTAATACCGATGTAAATCAGGGTCTTCTAATAAAACGTTATATACCTAGACATTTATACAGAAGCATATATATTGTTATTAAACGCCGAGAGTATTACTATATCTGACCTGACAATGTGAAATACCGACGTAATTACGCATGTTTTCGGGATTTTCCGACTAGTAAACTTGTTCGAGGATTTCCATGAGATGCCAGTCAGCAATGTTGCGATTGAGTCTCTGCCGGAAAGTTGGTATTTTGCTTATGAAAACTGTAGATATACAAGTTTATTTTCATAGAACATTGTCAACACATATTTTCTAAAGTTAGATTCTAACAGGCATTTATGGACCTACGCATCACTCCATTGCCCTTTGTTCCCAATAAGTTGTAAATTACCAGCGTTTAACGTGTCCTAATATTTATGTATGTCGTACTTATACCTCTGCTTTATATATCCGATATTAGCTAGATAATCTAGATGTGTAAGAATAACCTTTACATAGTACTACAAAGCGAGGAGTCTGATCTGAAGTACCTTAACTACATGGCATAACGCCCTATCTGTAAGTTCAGGTGCCTATTGTTTGTATGAGACAGTGCGAGCGCTGAATAAGCAAGGGTCGACGTAACGTTTAAGGATCTCTCGGATCCGAATTAAACTCCCTACTAAAGTAGAAGCATGCCGCAGTTCTAACAAGGCAGGATTAAACTTGAATCTAACTATGGCAGCCTCACAATTTCTTAGTTGTTGTTAGAGCTTTAGGTGTAAATAAAAATAAAGTTCCTACTTTTTAAACTCGTTTGTTTCAGTATGACTTAAACAGTTTATTTTGGAGTTGTGCTTTGTAAGTACGTAACTTCGGGCGGCGGGCGAAACCTTTAAAATTTGTGTATGTACCATAAAATGACTTTGACAATGAATTCATTGCACAACAGCTGTTGTTCTTTCTGTTTTTTCTTAATTATTAGGAATTTTAGTTTTGTATAACATACTGCGTAAATAATTTTTGTAAAGTATCTTATTAAACTCTTTTTATAAAGAGTAAAATAGAAGAAGTGACGAGCGTAAGCTAGTTATATACGTATTAGGTACACAATCCTAATTTAAATTGAATTTAAGTTAAATTAAAGTGGCGATTGATTAACACAAATTACTATACGCCGAAGAATATAATTTCACGGAATATATTGTTAATATAAATCGATGAATATGTTGTTAATTAGAACGAATGGTATTAATTTTCAGGAATTACTTACGTTAATTAGTTCATTTAAATGGTAAATCACATTCATGTCGAATTCAGGGAAAATGCGACCAAATGACATTCTGTTAATTTCCACAGTGAATTTTATTTTCAAGAAAGGTGAAATTATTTTTCAAATACATTATATAGATAATATTAATATTTCATTAATAGCGGTGTTAAAACAAAAACTTCTTATGTTAAATTTTATCACCCGTCTCATGGGCAGTGTTAAATTAGTAGTAGTTATTAGGTAAATTAGGTACATTGCTGAAAGAATACGAAGAAAAGAAAAATCTCTTAAAATAACCTGATTTGTGCACATTTTTTGTAATATACTTTATAATGACGTTTTCTGTGTAGGTAAGTACATAAACGATAAAATAAATAAATATTTTTTTCTAATTTATTCATCCTTTACGCAGACTTAGTTTTACTACTAACTATTGCATTGTATTGATAGATTTTGGACATATTACATTATGCCAAAGGCATAAAGGAGGCATGTGGTGTTTGCAATTGACATGGCCTTTGTATATATATATTACATACTGTTTAGTTATCATTTGTCGGTATGCTAGTATTATGATAGCGGTGAAATCTAAGGCGCCCCAGGGAATTAGTTAGCCGGTGCGGTGTTGAATAAACCTTGTTGGCTAGATTATCGGGTTAGCAATGCGATCTCTAGAAAGATAATGATAATAAACTTAAATTTTGGTTTAAATTTACATATCTAATAAGCTACAGATTATTCATTAGCTAGAGAATACATTAGAATATAATTTTGGAACTGTTAATGAATAACTTTAGTATTAAGAATATTTGTTAGGCGGTAGATCTTACAGAGTTCGCCCACCACTGCCCTCAAAACCCACCGTGAGGCAAATCTTGTAGTAATTACTTGCGATTCGGTTGGAGAGGGTTGCTGCCGGACACACTATCTTTGAGGCGACCATTTTAGTCCTCATGAGTAGCAACGCCTTCAAGTATGATCTCATATAGGACTTTTCTGTAATTTAAGGATGGACGTGGATGTGCAAGCGTTGCAGTGACTACTTAACGTCAGGTCGCATGCATGCTCGTTTGCGGCTCATAAACGATCAAAAACATTTATCAAATACTTCACCACCTTCTTCATCTCTATCACCGTCTTCTTCTTCACCTTATCAAATAAATCACCTCCAAAACAGTCTATTGGAGACGCATTCTTTGAAGATTTCAAAATTTCTATTACCGTTACAGCTTTGAAAGCAATTTTAATATTAGTTCAAGCCCTAACCGATAACACTGACCACATACAGCTCCTGTGTATATTTCCCCCGGGCAGAGCGATTCATTAATAGATGGACCCACCGGCCTAGAATAAATACTCGTGATTGGTAGTTTGATTACTCTTGTATCGATACTTGGTGTAAATAACAACCTTTGGTTGGGCTACTGCAACCGGGAAAAGATTATTTACTAGGTATATACGGAATACTGAATGCTGATGTTTTGAATTTGGTTAAAAATAATCGTTTGGTTTTGAAAGGCTAACATAAAATATTTGGCTTACCGTGGCAAAGGCAAAATTCCGTTTTGTTTTGTTTTTGTGTGTTTCGTGCACAATAAACCAACGTAGCGGTTTAGAGGCATTATTAAACCATATATGTATACATATTTGTATTTAACTCTTTATTTATAGGTGTTTATATATTTTTTAATGATAATTAGCATACAGGAATTATCCTGCCTTTAGTTTCGTTCAATAGTATAGTATAGTATAGTATAGATCCACCTTTTGTACTGGTAACATAGAGAGTACACGCATTTCATATAATGCGGTTATCGGACTGCCTGTATCGCATTAACGTCAGCGATAGTGTAGAATGGGCACTCTGGTGTTTAACGATCACGATTCTGTCATACAGCGAACGCGCTGCGGTTATGTCGTATCGATAATTCAGTCGAAAGCGCGCTGCGAGTATTAATTGTTGATAACTCGATCGAATAGAAACATTTTGAGTAAAGTGATTTTGATTTTTGGTTTTAATGTTTTGTATTATTCCATTTTGAGACAAGGCATTGTTTACTTGATTGACTTGGAGCACAACCAATAGGTATTTGGCCATCGTGGTGGACTATTACTTAAACCTTTGTTATGAGAAAATGATGATAATCACATTTTTATGGCGAGTGATAGAAATATATTAGAAATGGTGAATGAGTATTTGGTGCTCTTAATCCAATCAACGAAATTATTCGAATCCTATCAAATACGTATAACGATCAACGCTAATCGATCAACTTGTCCTTTAAAGTTAATTGAATCATGCATTAACTAAGGAGTTGATAAATCTCAGTACAACAGTGTCAATAGTAGGTACCTACCTGAAGTTCTTCTCTTAGTAATTAAACTTATTTTCTGACAATATCTACGCATTGAGATTTGCCAGACAGGAATCACAGGGCGGAATGCACAAGACAGAAATATTTCTCTCGGATTTCACTCCACGGTGCTCGTCTGATACTAAAGGCGCGTCCTGCCGTGTAATCCTGCGCTCCGCTGTATCACACTATTACGAGACGCGTTTCGCTACAGCTGAATAAATTGTACAGACACGTAGCGCAGTTACTAATACGCTTTATACGTTTGGATTTTGGTTGCAAAGCAACGAAGAACTAAGAACTGCTTGCTAAAATATTTCAGAAAATGAGCTAGGTATCCCTACTCCCACACCGGACCATCACTCACATTGCCGCATCAAGATATCGAACGTATTACTTACAGGAAAACTACTAAAATAGTAACAATGTTTTATTTAGTTTAAAAATAAGATTATAAATTTATAATCTCAAAAAATTTACAGAGAAAACAGAGAGGTTTATTTAAGTCAAGCCAACAAAGAAATGTTTAACAAAGTAATCGCGTCCATTCTCCTAATCCTAATGGCTGGAGGTAAATGACATTAACTAATGGAATAAACACATCCCGGAGGGACTGGAGTACCTATTGTATCAATAGGCATTACTTTTCTAGTCTGTGGCAAGTAACCATTATGTTTACGGACTTACTTCGAAAGTCGGAACAGTTATACTAATTGGACATGACCCTTATAAGAGTGCATACAAAAATATCGCAATTATCGCATCGAAATATGAATCTACGATGTGACACATACATGCAGCTACCCAGATTCATACACGTGACACTTATAATAACCCCTTTTTTATATCGGGGGTTAAAAAAACTAATTGTTGACTACCCGTGTGGTGCAGTGGTTACCAGGCTAGTCCACGATTGAAGGGTACAGGGTTTGATCCCCGGCGGGGCAGAAATTTAAATGATAATCGGTCTGGGTGTTTGTGTATTTGTCTTTGTATGTGTCCGTGGCACCCACGACACAGGGAATAAAAATAATTGAAGCTTTATTGTTTAAAACAAAACAAGAATTATCATATCTTTATCGTGTTTTGTAGATTCTATTTATTAATACCTACTATTTAGTAAATTCTTAGGTACCTGAATGTAAAAGCAATGACTTCCTTTAATTCTATTCAATGTGTTCTTAGTGTCTTTATATTCTACTGTTATCTTTAAGCGAATACAGATGTAAATTTAAGCTCCTGAAATTGCGAATAAAGCTCAAACTTTGCTGCAAAGCTATAGGCCGCTCTACAGCGCCTATAGACAATATAATAATATGCCATGGAAATATACCATGCTAAGATTTATCTATCACGCCTTGGACAGAGTTTACTAAAAAACCATTCAGGTGGAGATTCTACTAGATTCAGGCAGCTTAATATTCATGGCGGCACTGGTCTTCGCTGATACGGCGAGGCTATTCAGTAAGATGTCTTTGTAGCTCTCCAGGCTATCAATGCCATACAAATTTCACTGCCTGTGCAGTACTGTTGCATTTCTCCTACGGTGTGTTTGGCTTTAATTACTTATTGGGAGACTTTGTATTTTACTTTTGTGACTGTTTTCATATAACTGCTGAAAGTCTAGTAGTTTTCCGCCTATCTTTCCTCACTTGATTTCAGTATGTAACTTTAAATTTTTTGATGTTACTATTACATGATTACCGCTACACCACAAGGGCTATCAAACCATTTCAATGTCATCAATAGTACAGAAACCAGAAAGTTTTAGGTAATGGTTTATTATTGGTTACGTTCAAAATATTTTAAAGAATGAAAAGAAATATCAAAAGAAAAACATCGCAAACGCATACCCTCATTCAAGGTATGTAGAGTACCTATGTATGACTTACGTACAACTTGTAAATCTGTTTGCGAAATATATGTTATTATCTTATCACAAATAGAACTTAAATACAAAGAGCCAATTTTTGTTACTCTACTAGAGAATCCAGCAATAAGCCTTTGCGAGAAACAATTGCTTCCGAATTCAAATAGGAGTACATACGCGAAGACTGCCGCTTGAGCCGTATTGGGATTTCGACGCGTATACAAACATGGGCTAGATAATGAAGACCACGAGTGAAAACCGAAGAGAAACTGGATAATGAAAAATTTGCTTTGAGAAACTAAAGACTTACAAATGCGTTGGTATTTTCAAATTTAACTCTTTGTTCCAAATCATTTGTATATGGGGTATGCAGATAACCTCTTAAAGTTACAAGGAAAATTTTCGTGAATGTTCTAGACATACAATATTCAGTTGATTACTCTTGTAATACGCTGCTCGAAAATATGTCTCGCCGTTATTAGCCAGAGTGCCCCTCGGGAGGTTTGAAAGGGATGGGTTGAATTATAGTGACAGCTTACTCATTTATGCGAAGCTTGTTTTCGCTTATAGCGTGGTCCATATTAGTGTTTGGTTATTTCATCCCAGGGGCGGGTGAACTGAATAAGAAAGATTAGCTACATCAATAAATAATGGCCTTACGTACATAGCCTCTGTTAGCACAAAGAGCCCTAAAACTAATGGGCTCTAATAAGTACGTCTGAAGAGAAACTGAAAGTTTTATTAGATTTCTGTCGCTTCAGAATTTAGTGTGTTAGTTCAGTAAGTTGTTAGGTGAATTTTAATATGTTTGACTTGGACTTCATTTCGAGCGTAATAATAAACATCATTATACTTAAACTTCAACTTTCCTTACTACTTTTAATTACTTTTGTATAAACTTATTTCAATTCGCCTACGCGAATTGTGGCCTGTTTACAAAGTACTTAATTCGAAGATGACGCAACATTACATAGGCGTTACTTCGTAATTCGGATATAAAAAAAACACTGAATGAATGTCCGATAAAACCTTCGATTAAATAAAAATGTTTCCAAAGGTTAATTCACGATACATTGCTGGCCTTCTAGTGTCGTAACCAAGACTCACGATATTTTAAAGTTTTCCAAAAGTCATAAATGTTGAAAGTAACTAAAATGAAATGGTGGTTGCCGGAAAGTGAAATGGCTTTCCGCTGCCGCCCCGGTCGCGTCGTAACGTCAACGCTTAGCTTTCAAGAGATTTTCCCAACTGACAGCATTTTTTACGGTCGCCTACCTGAAATGGAAATTCATATATCCTCAGATTGTACCTACCAGGAAACCCACCGAGATATAATGCCTATTGTCTCCGTCTGCCTCTACCATAGGAGTAGTTAGAACGATATGATCTAGCTGGTTTTAATATAAGTTGCCTGAGTAGAAATGGTCTTAAATAGCACCAGTTCAGTAGCAACTATAATTTAATAAGAGTAAGTAAATTTTAACATTTTCATTTCAATTGGTTCAGGGAAATGTTATATAACAGCAAGTGGGACCAATTACTTAAAGGTTGGCAACGCGTATAAAATTTTTGTCATCTATCCATTTGTGAACCACTAATATAATATAATGTTATGCTGCAAGTACTTACAACGATAAATTTAGACCCTAATACCCTAATACACAGCTCAGCTTAGACATCACGACACTGAAAAATCAGGACTAAGATAAAAACGTGAGTAAGGCCCTTTGTAGCCGAAACGATTCGGTGCAGTAGATGGTTTTCCTTAGAGCGCCTTTCTGTATTATAGTAATCCCTTTTATCTCAGCCTTCACATATCACGTTTGCTCGACAAAAAGTCACCCTTTCAATGGAATTTGCATGTGAATGGCGGACACGGATCTCGACACGAGTGTCGCGGGGATTCGCAACTTTACTGACGAAATAATTAACATAAAATCTGCATGAAAACCTTATTACGCTTGCGGTTTAACATTTAATGCGGCAATATTATTATTATAATGTTGTAGCCGGTGCCAATTCGTTTTTTAGCACCGGATGCAAAATAGGAATGTTATAAGTTTGATTTAGAGTAGCTATTCATTTGCCTAATATCGCATCTAATTATTTTTGTTTGGAAGGTGACTTCATTTAATGTGTTCTTGAATTTTTTCTCGAGGGCTCATGGTTTGAAGGGTGTTTGACGACGCGAATTGATTAGCAAGCGAAATCGATCGTCGCACGATAAAATGTATTGATGTAAACTATGCTATGTCGTTTTTGAATATTACTTATTGATACCAATTATGCACACAAAAATCAGTCCATATTTTTCGTCATAAAGTACAATACTTATTATTAACTATAAATAAAATTAAATTTTAAGAAACCCGCGATTAATTACATATTAAAGAAGCCTAAACTCGATAGGTTAACTTTGTTTCTTTAAAAAGTTCCCTGAAGCATATTATTGCCTACTTTAACATTTTATACATGATACCTAAATAAGGTCTGGGATCTATTCAACAAATTTAATGTGAGTCGGGGTTGAAAATATAAACATGAAAACCTGAAATGTATCATATTATCGACAAAAACAATGCGATGAAACCAAAAAAACAAAAGAAATGTACTAGAGATATTACTCTAGATTGACAAGCTTCTAATGATAGTCGGATGACTTTTACAGACAAAATAATTAAAACAAACAAAGTTTGTATGAAAAGCCCAATATTATGTGTGCGGTTGAATTCTGTTCTGAATCATAAATCGCGTTAATTAATGAGAATTATCGCTGGTGCGGTCTCCAACATCATTATGACTGTTGTCCACAGTATCATTTTAAGTAACAATGTTTATGAACAATTTTGTAGTGTTAAAACTGGCTGATTTTGAAAGGAAGATGTTTATGTTAGCTGGCACTGATTCCAATTTCCTTCAAATTATTTAACAAACAACATCAGCGATTCATTGTACGAGTCTATTTATTCCTTTGTTCTTGTTCCTTGTTGATTAGCATTGTAAGTGCTCGAAAGCTGAGCGAACTTTAGCCAGGGCTTAGGCAGGTTTTTTACCTTTATCTCAATAAAAGTAATTTCTAAATTTAGAGCAATTTCAAAGGCCTTTCACGCCAAAAATATTATACTAAACCCAATTTTAACATCGAAAAAAAATTTGCAACTTTAGTAGTAATAACTACATCCAATTCACCTGGTGCTTATATTTATGTTATAATTAAGACCTGTGGAGAAATTAAACAAAGGCTCATTAATAAACAGGTCTTAACTAAACGTCAGTATATAATTTGTAAGGAGCTCGGAACCGCGGTCTATTTCGTGAAACTTTGCGCTGCCGCTCGAACAATACGTTTTGTACTGAAACTTCAACGTTCACGGAGTAAAATAACTCGAGACAATGTACAAAGAAATACCTGACGAAAGTTCCCCATTGTCTTTTTAACTTAAATTAAAATCACCTTTTTACTTGGCAAATGAAAAAACCTTGGCGAAATGCGTGCTTAGTACAGACGGAACGGCCCATTCCGACCATTCACGGAATTAGAAGCGTTTATGCGTTCACTTTCGTAACTTTTGAGACTTGTTTCTTTGTTGCGTTGTTTAACTTGTTTGTGTTAGATGAGTAATAATTGCTTTTAGAAGTACGCAAATAAGCTTTGGCAGCCAATTGGGTATGAGCGAAATTAATTGTAAGTTTATAACACTATAACCTTATATGGTACTTACTGGAATGTTTTTATTACAAACTTGTCAATTGATAAGGAGTAGTAAGCAGTCACCGTCGCCTATATAACTTATGGGTAACACAGATAATTCACCAATGAATTGTTAGCTTTGCAGGAGAGCTCTTCAGCTTTTTTTAAGCTCCTTGTCGTAGCTGGGAATGCCTCTTCAGCAGATCGGTCTACATTGTTTTAGACTCTACAACAATATACCTAGGTATTCACTCGTTTTTATACTATAGCACCGATGAGATTGAGATATTAAACAATTAATTCAAATGCAAAGTTGAACTAGACGATAGTTGAACTACGGATGGCGCAAACTTTACTAGTCTCGTTAAAGTTCAAGCACATTGAGGTCAATTATTTGTTTTCATAATGAAAGGAAATATGCGAGAATCAAAGAGAACTTGGAGTATTCGTTGTACTTCTAGAATGTACTGCATAATACGTACCTACGCATGTACGTATGTACGTACGTACGTATCGTACAATTGTATGTATGGATGTATGAAGTTTGAAGTTGCTTCTTGTTTCTGTTTGTGAAGTGTGTTTCATATAGCTGTATTTCGTAAAGTATGTTCCTTTTGGACTACGAGTGGTATTGACACACGGAGACGGCATTTTACTTGCAACGCAGTCACTCATAATCTCTACTAAGGTAACGAGGGTTGCTGCCTGCGTTCCTATTTAATGAGTTTGCAAATTGGTCTTCTGCTCCGTACTAGTCTACCAACGAGATATGGTATTATTTACAATAAGTATCAACTTATTTTAAGCAAGTAAGTATTATGACCCCTTCTTCAACAAACCTAATAATATGAAGTGTAAGTATCAGTAACTTACTAAATAAATGCAAGAGGAAAAAACAACATTAAATTTTAGAGAAGTAGTTTTAAAAGAATTTTTGCTGTAAAATGAGAGGTGTTTGTTTAAAATTAGAATGTTTTTTCTCCTCAAATGGGAAGTAAAACATGGGTCCCGCTTGCCTGAGGCATCATTTACATAAAGCTGGCTGGCAGCAGTCCCGCGGGTTGGCTATAAGCGCTTAATTATTTTGTTTATCTGACCACTAAACTGCCCTTACTTCTCTTCATGGCTCATGGAATAGCGCCAAAGCTTAATGTAATAACACTTAAATAGTATAACCAGATTTTTACGAGCATTTCTTTTTTGTTATGATTTGTTTTATTGTTCAAGTTATTTTTGACTGATTTAAAGTTTAAGAGGTTGGCTTCTTGTAACGTCTGTTTATTAGTAGAAGTCCTTGATACATAACTTTATAGTCCTTTAAGACAAAAACAATAGTTCCTCGTTACATATTATCGCTCAGAACACAAAGAATTCCTAAAGATAAATATCGATAAGTTATCTTATCCTATATTTTTATTATTGGTCAAATAAGTAGCTACCACTTGTTTACGAAATCTTTAAGAAATATTCTTGTGATATCGTTGAAGTTAGTTTTTTATAATTGGGTTGAAGTTTTTCATCATTTCTATTGTGTCCTGACCATTAGGGAATACTATTAAGGGAAGTAAAGGGAAATAACACACACTGCACATACGCTCGATAGCTAGGTTTATTTCACAAGTGAGAGAAACGGTAAGTACCTAATTTAGGAATAAAATATAAAATAGCAAATAGGTGCCTACCTACATTCAACTTAATTTTATCAATTGGTACATACACCACAATTTCATTTTGAATATAATCCGCAACTGTCGGTTGCCGTTAGAGAGAATGTCATTTTTACCGACTTCGAAACTGATATAATTATTTACTGTAATATTTTTTACCACCTGCAATTAAGTACTTTAATATCTATAGTAGATCGTCGTACTGTATAAGTCCCTCACTTAATCGCTAACAATCAAGCCTTATTTATTAAATTGTGTTTTCTCCGAATACAAATTTGAAAGCTATTAAGTAAATAAACACCGCCTATTGAATTTGGTGGAAACGCATTATGAGAACTTAGTTTTCCAATTAACTTGTATTAACCATCAGCGCCTGAATTTCGGTTGGTACTTGTAGGAGCCTCCGCATAAATTGAGACGTGTTCCGAGACGTGTTTGTGAAGACAACATCCACTTCGCACACAATAACAGTTTACGGCGAGAAGGCAATTTTCATAATGTTGTTCACGACCACAGTTTCGTGTAGCCGTCTCTCAGGGAAGCCATCTTCAAAACTGCCGTATATGCAAGGTTTAAAAGCCTCCAGCCTACGCGTGTGTGTCAAGATAGCTCATTTTGTTTAAATTGAAAATTTCTTCACTACGAAACATAAAAGAAAATTAGCACTTACATGTTGAGTGCCACAATCTCTAACCAAGATCTTATTTAGATTTTGTTTTTTGTAGATATAACTGACGATATGTGGATGCATGTAGGTTGTATAATAACAAACTTAAGAGCATAGATAGAGAGAGATACACTTATATACGAAAACTTAAGATTGTGTTCGCAGAATCCCGCTGGCCTTAGTAGCTTGGTGCTCGCGAATTTACCGCTTTTAATACATTTCAATCCACCAATCCGCATTGGAGCAGCGCGGTGGAGTATGCTCCAGGCCTTTCCCGGTTGTGGGGAGAGACCCATGTCCAGCAGTGGGACATAAAAAAGGGTTGAAGGCATTTCAAAGTACAAGCGCGATATGTTGTAAGTTGTAATTAAGTAAAATTATTTTATTTAAAGTGTTTTTTATTTAAATTTTGTTTTTGTTACATTTCTCTTTATGAAAGGTAGGTAGATACTAGTTTCTTTTTGTTTTTATTTTGATTGTAAAGAATGTTATGTTATTGTAAAACTTCAAAATAAAAATTATGGTTTAAAAATAAAAAAAAAGCGCTGGTAATGATAAAATGCGTAGGACGATTTGAATTATGTTTATCTATTTTTAACATAATAATATGTCGTGTAAGATAGGTACGAGTAGGTACGTGTCAAACAAGCCACGACGAATTATAAGGTGGACAACCGTAATAGATATCAGACTAACAAATCTAAGTTAGTTTCATTGGGAGTTTAATATTATTTACCTACTAATGAGTTAATTTAAAAATCCAATAGCTCATTTTAATTAACTGATTAAATATAAACACAATCTCGGCACAAATAAATCAACTTTAATTGTTTACCGTAAGCGCTTTGTAATTAACTGCATATAACATGTAATTGAAGTTCAGTCTAGCGCAAAATAATTTATATTTAAATGACACGTTATTTAACGATGTGTTTAGTTTTGTATAGATGTAATAGTTTTGTGGCACTAGGAAGGAACGATTAAAATAAATTTTGTCTTCAAATTACGTGTCAGTATATATCTAAAAGTTTTAAATAAATTTAAAATAGACACAATTTGGCAGATTAAAAAAATAAGATGGAAGTTAAATTGTTCCGTGCCTATATCAAAAGGCCTATTGTGCGTTTGTCCTTTTTTAAGTCCGTTTATGTCCGATAACATGTTTAATTTGTAATATGACGTCACACTTATATAGGTACATCAAATTCGTAGCATTCCGCTTATGACAAGCAAAATCGGGTGCATAATAACAATAGCAGCGACCTAAAATCCGACACTCCCAGCCAGCGCTCAATAGGGCGCTCAGCGCGGCGTAAAACCAAAATTTGTCTGTAAAGCGACTATTCCGCACGAAATAATTGAGCAGTTATGCTAATGAACTACAAGCTGAACCGCCGCCAACGCGCTGTCCGCGTCGCTTTATGCAAATGCCGCTTGGGCTGGCGTGTGACGTGGCGGAAGATAGTGTCTTTTCCAAAGGTACATCTGTATAATGTCGTCTAGGACAGAGTGCAAAACAAGAGCATTACATCTTTAAGCATTCATAAATGCATCTCTTTATTCAAACAGTTTAAACGGACTGATTTACGGAGACTACAGCACTAATGTTTAATCCAAGGATTCGTTTATAGGCTTACATCAACAATGCTTAAAATATAATAATGTTATGCAAATAAAATAGAACAAGTTGGCCAATTAAGTTGGCCCTTTTACACAAAACGTAAATGCCTCGAGGATAGGTATGAACGAGAATTAATTAATTTCTATTGTATGGAAAACATTTAATATTAACGTTGTTGTAAGATACCTACTCTGTGACTAAATTATTTGGTCTAAAATATTTAAAAACTATTTTCTATTTAAGTATTAGTTCGATTTACTATTAAAGCATCAAATTTTGCGGTATTCGCAATTTGCAGTGGTAATTAGCGGTCATAGCCCAGTGATTAACAATTAGGCCTCTTCGAGAGTGCCGGGTTCAAATCCCTAAGATATGTGCGTTGTAAGAAATTAAATATCATTAGCTGTAAGTGGAAAAGGAAACATAAACATTCATAAAAAAGCAGTGGGAAAGTGATGGGTAGATGATAATCCGAATAAAAAGTCTTATTTAAAAAAATCTATTACGCTGCTAATTAGATGGCACCAGTAATTTGCACAATGTAGCACCGTCCTTTGTAGCGGACATTAAGAGACCCATATCACGTTTCTTTGTGTCTGTACAATTCAAGCCAGGGCAGGGTACACTCAGCCACAAAACAAATTAATTTCAGTTCCAAAACAAATGTTCAGTCGTTAGACCCAAAAATTGTGGAGTGTCTCCGCGTGGGAAATTGAAATAAGTTGGACGTGTTGTTATTTATTGAATAGGAAGACATATTTGCAAATTGACTTATAATGAACGGACCGTGGTTTTAATAGGGGCTCCGTATTATTCGGTTACAAGTAGTTTCATACTACCAAACTGAAATAGCACCAATATGAAATTATGTCATTATGGAAATCTAGATATCATTCTATTCTATCAATCTCATCAATAATCAAAATCTCACATCAATATTCGTGAATGGAAACAGATAAATCAAATTGGTTAAAAGCAGGTTAAGCAATAACCACCTCTATAACCTACAAAAATCTACAAGTAGGAATAACAGAAGTTGTGATGAAAAAAGTTTTTCCAATTTCTACGAAGCCAGCATACCAATTGATATGTCAATATTCTCAATATATTATTATATCAGTTCTCCAAGAATGCTTACAAAGCATTATTGTAACATTTTGAAAAGTAGTAAAAAAAAATTAAACAAAAGTAATGGATTAATTATTGAAAAAGTAATCCATTTTGTTAATACGTACAGTATATAATTTCCTATAACTACTATTATAGTAAATAGTTATGCCTATTCAGATTTAGGGTTTTAGGTTACTACCTACTCATCTGGTTACAATATGATCTACGTGTAGATCTGACGTTATATTAGGTCCTGGTTTAATCTTTTGTAGAAAAAATATCATTAAAATCTATTCGAATTAATAAGTAGGACATCACACAAAATATGCAGTTGATATAATATGTAGTGTAGGTAACTAACATAATGTCTTCTTTCTTTTGGAACTTGGTTACAAATAGATTTAATATATCGAAACGGGGTTCGAAACTGGACTATTTCTAGGAAATGCAATTACACAATCTGTAAGTTCGATCGATCGCACCGCAAACCCCCAAGTCTTGCCGAAGTTTGACCACAGTAAGGTCAACAGTTTATTTTAACGATTACACATTCAAGATTCAAAGCCAATTTAGGAACTGAATTAATTCCAACTGATAGTATTTCGCCAGTAACGCGTTCCTCTAGTAGAATTAAAACTATAACGTAGTTACTATTATTTCCACGGCCTCGCTCTTGCTGGTGTCTCGCGCTATCATCAGAGTTAAATAAAATTAACTTACCTACTAAAGCAAAAAAATTACGATTGTATAACAGGAAGATCGGAATACGTTTGTTATACATATGTTTTATATATTTATCAATTTCTCACAGCTCTGTGCCTCGCAATGGCTAAAACCGCCCCTGACAGCTATACTGAATCGGATCGAATAAGACTTATCCTTAAAACTTTCGTGATTCGGATATAATAATTCAGACTTGTAATTAGAATACGGTTTGTTAATATAGCGTCGTTGTTTAATACGCTGTGTTGACAAGCCTAATGTGTAATAGTATATGATTATGCAAAATTAGCTATATAGTTTGAGCACAAAGCAATGTGAAGGCAATTAATTGAGTCTGAAGGAAGCGCAAACAACAAATAATTTCCACGATGTGTTCACCGCAGCTCGTAAGTTGCATCTTGAGTTGGAATCTTTGAAAGATTACTAATAATGAAGCCCTATAAAATATTAATTTAAGTGATAAAATCCATTAATAATTTGTGTTATCAAACAACGACCTTTCAAAAATTATAATTTGAAAGAATATGATAAGCTTGCGACCGTGATGAGAGAAATGAAATATAAACTAAAAGAAACTCCTAACAACAAAAGTAAGAGGTATAGCTACCCGTGGTGTAGCGGTTACTACGTCAGTCCACCATTCGAAGGGTCTCGGTTTCGATACCGGTCTGTTGTCTGGGTGTTTGTGTATTTGTCTTCGTGTGTGTCTATGGCACCCACGACACAGGGAATCCTAATGTGGGGCTGTGAGTGTGAAGCGTTAAACATAATATAATAATATATTGACTCTATTTAAGTTAATTAAAGTTGAGTCTTTCAGCCTGGTAAGTCCAAGCTTCGTAGCGCCAGAGGAGTGAAGTAGTAATAGTTTTACCCAAGCCTTGTAGCGCAGGGAGATGATAAAATATGATGATAAAGAATATTAAGTTGTAGCCTTAGCTTCAGCTTGTCACACGGGACATAAAAGAGACACTTATATATTTTCTCTTTCTCTATTCCGTGATCGGGCAAATAGAAATTTCTTCTGATTCCAATAAGTTAGGATAATCCAGTTGTTTGGAAGTCAATGTTCGCAGTTGCATAAGTACGAAATATTGTTAGTGAGCAATATAAAATAGAATAAGACATCAAATCGTCGACTGTACACCCTCATAGGTAGTTGTGTTGATATAAATCACTCCGAATGAGCCATTAGGTTAACTTATATAGCGGGAGCATGTTCATGCATCGTAAACGGTAGCATTTTGCTTTCCAGCGCCAGTTGGGAGATTCTAATGAAAAAGTATGCTCGCATGAGCTTTATGAGGAAATTTCTCTCTTTAGTGAAAGCCACTCACTCGAGCTAGCGTACTCTTATTAAGTGTGTGCTACTGAAATTTTGCATTATACGTATTTTGCTGGATTTTAGTCCGTTCGTGAAAGAATTTCGCGCAAATGCTTGGTGCTCTGGGAGCGGTAGGTACATTAGATCTATTTTATGTACCTACATACCCAGTGTTTACTGAATAACACTTATTAACCACTTGCTTTTGAAATTTATAATAATTACCTTAATAAAACGAAGCGAGATCTTCTCCTAACTTGTTTAATTTTGTATGTGAATTCGAAATATATAATTGCGGTTCCGACTGTTGCAATGACTATGTATTTCAAAACCAAATAAAATGTTTTCTGGAGATGAAATGCTTATTCGACACGTAGCAACATTTCATTCCCTCCACGCTACTACGTGACAAGGCTCAGGTGGATCGCACGACGTTTTTCACAACAAGACTAAAGCTTTCTGCATAGATAGAGTAGTAGCAACCATAGGATGATAGAAGACTGAAGCAAGATCTGAGTAAAGCAAATCTGTCAATGTCAACTGTCAATAATTAGACGGAGACATAGATTTATATCTTAACTATTTTCTATTTCACTATAATCATGTCGTGGTGTTGCGGGTCGCGTCGTATCATTTACTACACACACACACACACACACATACATACATATATATGTATATATATATTTGTTATGATTGTTTATTTCTATTGAACAGGCTCCGAAACTACTGGACTGATTTGAAAAATTCCTTTTCAATTTGATAGATTCATTAGGAAGGAAGGTTTTAGGCTGTCAAGCATTACGCTACTATTCTTAACGCGGGCGAAGCCGCGTGGCACAGCTAGTATATTATATGATTCGTAAAATGGAATCAGATCAAGTTGAAATAATATTGAAAACGCTCGGCAATAAAATTATCGAATATTGCCAATAACACTCGTTTTCTCATTTGTTATATGAAATCCTTTCAAATAGTCTATATTGTGGACCTAATGTGCCTATAACGTT
>DWQK01000318.1:0-22500 GCA_018231225.1 Noctuana stator
GTATCCTTTTTTGTCCGACACGTTCTTTATCCACAAAATTTTCACGACAGACCACTCTATCTTGAGGAAATCGGTCATTCTCGTTGTGTTAAGACGTGACGTTGATTAATGAGCCAAATGTATTGTTTCCCTTTTAAGTTGAAAGGGTCGTTTCTCTGAACATTACTTTATTTGGGAAATAAATTCGTGTGTCAGTAAATTTATTAATCAAATGAATTTTTACTAAGGAAATTCATTTGGAATTATAATTTAGTTAGTCGTTCTTACAAACCACTGTTATGTTAATTCTGGACGAAGGATGGGCGGAGGAGGGAAGAGCAAGAGAATTGCAAGCAATCGATACATAACGCAAAATAGCTCCACAAATAGAAGTATCACAATATTATTATTTTAGTTCATTTTGAATTTTTATATGAAAAAAAAACACACACATGCACACAAAAAAGGCTGTTTTTTATAAAGGTTATTTTCTCCAGGTATATTAACAGTTTTTTTATGCAAAATCAACACAATATAAAATACGAGTTCAAGTGACAAATAGTATGAGTAAAGATAGAATGCAGTATTGAAACTCGCTAATAGATTTTGTGCTAATACTGTGAAATTCAAATTGGGGAACAGTTGCGTTGCTGTGCAAAATCCACAAACCCTTTGTTAAACGTGGCTAATCTGTTATCATAATAGTAAATGGGTGTCAGACTTAGTTCCAATGACGGGGTTAGAGCTATGCAAACTCCTAACATTTACACATTTAGTAAGACATTTAAGTAGTTTTATTATGAGGTGACTATCTTACATTCTGAGGTATTCTGAGGATTGTGAGAACTTGTGTGATCTTTTCATTACTTTTCGAATTTAATGGTCGAATTTTTTTTTTATTACACAACACCTTGAGAAAAATAGCCACAAATTCATAATAATATTATAAAAAGCTGCTTCTCTGGGAATCGAACAAAGGACCCTTTGAAAGGCGGACTGGACTGACATGGTAACCTCTACACTATACGGGTCGTGAAATATAATAAAACTTTTTAATATGTTTCTCAACTAACTAAAGATGACGATGTATAATGTTATGAAATCAAGAAAACTCTTTCATTGCTTGTGAATATAAACCGAGAAAGCAGTCACGGCACTTGTTATGCAAACGTTTTAGAGTAGGGGGTCGGGCTTCCGACTAATCTCTTGTCATAATAGTAGACGGATGTCTTGGAATTAGTTGGAATCAAAAGCAACTTAAATACCGAGCAAACTTTACTTTATATGATAATAAACCTACTACTATATCGTAATATGTTCTACTAATTTCCTACGACATGTCCCAATCATTTTATCTACATAAAAATAACTAATGCAGATTCCTTGACATGCACAAATACTAATTTTAACCTTTTCAAAGATAAATTTCCAAATAAAATAATACTCTAAAACATCACACAAAATAACATTTATTTAATAAAGTAATCCATTTTCCAGTTGCTCGGCGAACGAAAAATTTTCCGGTCGAATAAAATGTTTCCCTTGCTTCATTTCCCGATGGGGCTGCTATAACGACCCTACTTGTGCCTTTTACCTCTGTTTTCAATTATTCATACATTAAATTTTACTTGCTCCTTTTTTGCCGCGAATTACAAACTCTTTGACTCTATCAAATGTTTGGGATTTGAATATTTTGAATATGCATTGTTGTAATTTTTTGAGGATACCTACAATCGTAGAATTCTGCAATCAAGATTCTTACATTGCGTTTGTTCTATTGTAAAAGAGAGAAACGATTTGTAATGTTAATTAAAGGAACAATAGAAGTGATTAGATGCTGGGCGAGTATTGTCCTGCGAGCTAGATATGCACGAGCTTCAAGTTTCTTATCGCAACTTGTTTGTTCGAGTTACCCCTGCTTACCCCAGTTTGCTAGTTAACTGTTCCCGTAATCTAACTCCTTTCGCAACTCACACAAATATCTTATGGCATTAATTAAAGAGAAGTTTATTTATGACAACTCCAGTTAAGTAATACTTTGGTAGTAGGTATTTTCGCGATCATAGCATTATGAACATCGTCGCGAATACGTTATGATCTTCGTCAATAACAGTATACATATAAGTAGGTACAAATAGATTTGAGGACTTATTAATTAACAAAAAATTGTCTAAAGACATAGGACTATAGCCCCATTTAGTGTGTCGTCTACTACAAAATCAATATATTTACTCGTAGATTAAATAACCAGTGGACAATAAATAGACAGTAAATTTAAGTAGACAATAAATATAAGTTTTACATTATACAATAAAACGAAAATACAATGAAATGAAAGCCTTAGATATTGCGCAAATGAAATCAAGGCTAGTTCCTCAACGTTTACAATTTGCGCAGATGGAAATTAGTGAGATCTCATTTGGAGTAATCAGCTACAGCGCTCTATAACTAGCGTCCGTCACTGTCCTCTGTCGGTTCTGAGAGCAAGGGTAAATCGCCAAATGAACGACTCTAACCTACCGGTTTTAGTGAATTTCATGTAACGAAGTTTACCAAGGAGCTGCCAGATCTGAATAATAATTAGGTTGGCGCTAACGCAAACGAACTAAATCTTATTACTCAGTAATACTTATACTATAACAGAATCTGTAAATTAGCTTTTATCGACCAGCAGCAGCTAACAATTTTTGAATACTTTATGGTTTATTAAGTGGATATAGATCTCCGAGGTTTAATAAGCGTTTTAAATTCTAAGCCTCGTTAGTCTGACCTAAATGTATATGCTGACTTGCCTCAGCAAATGCTTAACTGATTGCACTAGATCCAGTGATTGAAATCGATTGGCCCCACTCGGCCATTATGCCAAATTAATCCTTTTAAAGCCAATTACTGCAGCTACTCGTAGTCCTATTTTCGCTCCATTTGTGCACTTTTGCAAGCAAGAATTGCAATCAGCTATTGGTTTCAATTTTGTTACCGTAAATTTATTTAGACCTAGTATATTAAGATAATATTGGTAACGACAACACAACTCCCATACAAAAACCAACGTGATTTGTTTTTGCACGATATTGATAACGACAAAAGGATGACGCTTGAAATATTCACAAAACATTGAGTTATAATATATTATTCACATTAAAAATAAATAATTCAATTAAAATAACACAAATATACCTACAACAGACATGATTATTTGCCGTTTTTATTAGATGAAAGCATAACGACCCTAAAACTAAATAATGCATATTTAAGCATTAGGTATAAGGTTATTTAGTCATTGTTTTCAAGAAACCAATGACTTAATAACTTAATAAGGTTTTTTATAAATAACATTTAAGCAAATTCAGGCTTTTAATTAGGACTAAAGGACTCTCCTTAGCACTAATACGAAAGCACTAATTAGAGAGTCCTACAGATATTATAATTTGGACATTAAGCACTGACGCTATCCGACTGCTCTCGTTCTTACAAGAATGTTGGATAAGATTTTTTTACATAAATAATGAATGCAAAACAGCTAAAATATTAATGTACACTTATTAAATTCTATTCTTCATAATGTATATTTCTGTGTACAAAAATTGTTAAATAAATATACTTCAAAACAAGGATACCGCCATCAAACAGCATTTCACTTAATTCTATAATTATCTGATATTAATTACGGAGAGATGGGGAAGGTGGGACAGCAGCACCATGAAAGCTCGGCGCATCTTAATGGGTTTGTACACGCGAACAATATGTAGGTATTGTGTCAAGCGTTAGACGAAATGTTACGAAATTAATCATGCGTAAAACACTGGTATAATATAATTTAATTTCTTAATAGCCACTCTCTCTGGTACTACGCTCTCTGAATTTAGTGCTTTTCCGCTCTTCTTTAATTCATCAGTCCACTAGTTCGAAGAGCGACGTGTGGCTCCATCACAGAGTACATTCGTTATATATGTGTACTGATAAGCCTTTCAACATCCTCTACTGACGTTTATATAGAACTCTATGGTAATGAAACACACAACTGGTAGACGCTTCGAAGGTCCTACTGACGATTGTAGGCATAGTAAAAAGTTATTTAAATAGTTAAATTCTTTACCCCAATATTACTTTTTCATATGGCTTTTAATAGCCTCTCTTTTTGAAATAATTTCTCAATTCAAATAAATCATATTGGCGACTTCACAACACTTCATTCATTACATCTTTTTATTTTTCATACATCCTCATAAAAGGCACTTATTACGTTATCTACTTAAAATTTATGTCCCCAAAGTGAAAAGAACTTACTGAATTACTCGTATTATGTTAGTCCTCTGCCTACTTTTCAGGAATGATAAAAGATTTTCCTTTAAATCTCCTAATAATATTTAATTTTAAATATAGCAGTAGGGAGTATCATCTATACATACTACATTATAGAACACGAGTACGTAATTTTAATTAAAACCCTCTTTTCTAATGAACAAACACTGGACGGTAAAGTTTTCTTTATTTGACCAAATTTGAATATGTACGGTAGATACATCACCATAGAAATCCCTCGAGCATTTAAAGCTCCATTTTTTGTAGTCCCTATTTGTAATTCTCCTTAAATCAAACAATATTGATGCGGCGCAGTGCAGGCGACCAACAATGCGCAGCGGTGGGCACACAAAGCCTTTCCAAGATAATGGATATTGCTTTTCTTGCGAGTTTCAAAGCAGCCTACTTGGGAACCTCTCATAATCCGCTTAAAGCCCCGCGCAAGTACGTTATTGTGCTTTAGTGGAAACATTTCCTTGGTAGAACTGAAAATTCGTGCCCCTTCTCACCGAAGATGTGATACGATTTCGGTGCACGAGCCAGACGTTCTAAGCTGACGTTTAGATACACATTATAACATTTTGTTGGCAACGGTGGAATTGCAAGTAAGGTTTACAAGAGAATAGATATTTTCTTGATTCACTGAACTTTATATAAGCTTTGGACGTCTTTCTAGCTTGCTCGTGATACAAATTGTAATGAATGTACCTGCTCGTGTGAAGACAGTTCGCGTCACTTAAGTTAACGCGGTCAAGATTTTTTGTCAGACTCGCCACGTAACAAAGGTACTTTAGGTAAGAATGACAAAGACGTTTCTGTGCCTAGTCGACTAAATTACCTATTGTAAGGGCAATAAATTGTGTGTCCGCACACCGACACAGCAATTACTGTCGCCGCTCATCCGCAAAACGATGTTAACAGCTCTTTGATTCCTACATTCATCTCTAACTCGCATTGTATCTTTTATTGTTCTTCTCGATCGAAGATTGCGGTCGTAAAATATCCTCTTAGTTACTTAACGAGAATCATCTTTTATTGATAATGCCGCCATAATATCTGTATTTTTTTTTTGTATGCAATAAAGATAATTTGTTATTGTTCTTGTAAGTACTTATTTCTATTAAGAAACTAGAAGTTATAAATCCCCGCATTTAAAAAAATATATTCAGGGCCAGCGATCCTTTACAAAATATCCTATGGAAATATCATGATACGCTTTTTATCACATATATCATAATATTGCGTCCATGTGTTACCGCGGAATATTTTGTTAGGATAAAAAGTTGAAGGATATACAGATAGTTCACGTTTATACGAGGTTGAAAAAATTTGGGACCAGTATGATTGCCCAACGAATATTCCGCTGTCGGCGGAGGCTCAATACTCGGGGCTGTATCGGGTCTCGAGGGATGCGATACATCGGCCAGCGATATATGCAGAACATTGTCTTTGCCTTGCATTTATCCATCTGAAATTATTGTTGGGCCTCTCAAATATTTCGCTAGAACAGAATATTTAAATGGAGCATAAAAACTGCAAAGGAGGTCTTGTTATCATTCGCGCTCATGCGACATCTAATAAAATTAGAGGCATCACGATTGCAGAACGATTGCTCCACTTGCGACGAGGGCAGTACTCATTTGAGTCCCGTGACTCCCATGAGGCAAAGGTGCTATTAACGAATAACAACTACAGTTTTTGTAAGGCATTTGTTGTGGCATAAAGCATGGGCCATTCCAACCAGCTTCGCAGTCTGATCATTTGTTTTGCGTAATTTAGGATAGGGGGCATTAGATCGAGCATTGATTCGAATAACTCAATTAGGTGATTACTTCATTAAGTTTGAAACATCAAATGCCATAAATACTCGTTGCAGAATGATGTTAATAGCGCATTTTTAATAAAATAATTCAAGACCTATGAACGGAACGAAGGTAGGCAAAGTTTAAAACTTCTCCATCGGAGCTATTTCACATCTTACTTATATAGGTAGAGACGGTAGGTATTAGCGTCTGGCCCGCTTAAGAGCGATTAAAATACTCTTCGTAGCTCCTCATTACTGTGGAACGTGAATGTCTAACATATCTTACAAGATAATATTCTCGGTGGAAATAAAGAGGTGTGGATAACGGAAATAAAGAAACGTTGAATGCAATGGCAAATTGCATCGTTCATTTTACCCAACGAGGCAGTCAAAGCGATTATTAAAATAATTGTTAGTTACGTGTGTATTGTGTGAATTGAGTGGGTGATATTAATTTAGTCAGTATTATGTGTGAAGTAGTGTTTAATTAATAGAGTTAAAAAGTAAGGTTTAATCTAAGTTTAACTGTATTATCGACAATGTCAAACGACATGCAACATAATTTGTCGTTTAGTTAAATGATAAACTACGATGATATAGATACCTAATCCAATGTAGCACGGCCTGCTACGAAATACGGACTGACAGAATTAGCAATTAACTACGTAAATAAAACTTCGCAACAGTTGTTATAGGATTAAATTAATGATCCTTCAGGAGTTGTAATTTGTGTTCTTGGATTCTGGTTGAGATATGCTTGAAATATGGAACTGAAACGGAGAGTTTCTGTATGAAACACGTGAACGTCAAAATCGTCAGACAAGAATGTGCAAACGAGCAGGCTGAGTAATGGCGCAGACGCTCAAATCATTCGCAGTTGATTAAGCGGGCCTTTGAAGTGAGGGAAGCGACACGGTGATTAATAACTGCTTATCACAACCTCCCTTGTCACAAACGGTATGCTGTTACTGATATTCTAAGGGCTGAGAGTCGGCAATGTATGTGGAAAATAGGGATTGTAGTTAAAATGGAATTGTTAACGGCATTTAGTGTTCGTGGTATTGATGCTAGTTGAGTCTTTTTCTCCGTGCAAGTGTGACGTTCTGCTATGGGTGTGTTGTCAAAAGGAAATATTCTCAAATCTTGGTTTTCAATAACGCGCGCCAGTCTGCGTTGGTAGGTGACATCCCATCTGCCATGCTCACCCACCCTTGCTTTCTTTTCGCGAGTTTTAATTTTTACTTCTGTTTTGATTTAAATTAAGTATTGATACGCTTAGATTAAGCTTCCAGAGATTTTTAAATCCAAATTTTGCACTTTCCAGTTTAATTTGTTCAATTTTATTGTAAGTATAGGTACTTAGTAGTAAAAATCCGTTCCCACCGTGGAACATTAAACGCATTTATATTATAAGTGTAACGCACTTTTATTCCGCTTTATGGATTTTTTTCGAAAATTGGTTGAAAGACGATAGAATTTGAAAGAAAGACAGCCAATATAATGTAACGGCGTGAGAACAAGATTCACAAGAATATCCTGGAAGCAATATTGAATAGATGAGAGTAAAATATGTTCACGTGTGGTATAGGAATGGTAGCTGTAAATTTAGAAAAATATTTTAGAATATAAGCTTGAGATATATTGGTAGTGGCTTGTTCACAGAAGACAAAGATGGGTGGCAATTTTTAAACTTAACACAAGCATTTTATGACTTTTATGAAAAACCTACTCAAAACTAGCATTATAATATATTAGAATTTTAGCAACATATTTTATTTAATTCTAGGAGTAGTTACAAAAATGTTTGTGCTTTCTCCGGGCGTTACAAATACTTTAATTGTGTACCTACTATTATCTATTTATACACTCAAACCGTGACGTATATGAACTTACAAAAAGCATAATTTTCCTCGGCTTTCTGTTACTCACTTTCGTCACTTTTCACGAAATCATTCTCACAGATTGCAGGAAAGCGACCGGAAAGAAAGATGTTACACATTAATAACACCCAAACTGTATTCGAAACAAAAAATTTTCATCTCATCCTTTTTGCAGTTTTAACCATCGAAGGGTAGGGTAGGTTACAATGAATACTATATTATAATACATACTCGTATTTAGGTGTAAAGAAAGAAAGCTTTCGTAGTTGTACACTACAGTAAGCTGATCACGTACGGATATTTGGCGTGCGGAATCTGAGAGCAAAGTCAACGCACATCCGTTAACTGACACCCGTAGAAGATAACATCTAAATGACGCTGTTCAAACTTGCCGAGAGGTCCTTTGATAAACTATACATTACCAATACCCTTGTGATGCTTTCAGCAACGTTTTAAATAACGAGTAGAGTAACTAGGTACTTGATTATATTAGTTAAGTTGAAAGGGGCCATATCAGTTTATTGGCGTAATATCAATCTTTTAAAAAAATTTACAATCAAATATCATTATTTATCACTTTATATCTTGGCTTGGGGTACCATGAAGGGTAACTACGAGTATTATGGCATATCTCTTCATAGGAACGTTGAAGAGGAGTAAGACCTAACTCATAAAAGTTATAAGGTAGAGAATAATAGCTGAAAATATATAGTTATTTTATACAATAAGTTTTATGAAGCAAATCACAATTAATATCACATATAATTCTAATTTCTGAGTTTAAAATCTGTTTCATTTTTGGTAATTACATTATTAAATCAAACAACTTTCAGGACGTATAATATTACATGTCCTTTACAAATATACTTTTAGGGATATTTTTTATAAAAATGAAAACCAAGTTTAACTTTAAAATATATTAGACGGATTAAGCTTGTGTCCCGATAGTTATGGAGTACGCAAGTCACGTACAAATGATTGGGGTGCGGCATATCGGCGAGCAATGTCAACGCATCCGTTAGTTATCATCCTTTGAAGATAGCAGCTAAGTAAATTTTAGTATTACTACAGTCTATAAATTCTTACGTCATATTGCCAAGAACATAAGCGTCAAATCTGTATTAGTAGAAAATCCTCTTAAGATCCTCTATAGGTGAGAGAACGATTAAACTATACAGTGGGGATTTTAAAATCAATGAATGAGTAGGTATTTTTACCGCAATTAGTTATTTAAGTGTAAAATTACCTAATTGAAAAATTATATCAAACAATTACAACGTGTTGTTTTTCTCTTCTTTTTTATTTTGAATAAGACCTACAGTACATAATTATTGTGTTTATTCTACATTAATTTTAGTTAGTTTTAGTATGGGTCTCATATGCGAATTTGTTAGCGTGAGAATTCAAAGAGGCGTCACCGCGCCTGGTTGCGTCCATTAGCTAACATATCGCAACTATAGGTTTATGCCACAAAAAATATAGAAAATGCCTTTCACTAACATAAACAAGAAATACAATATTTTCATATAATTTATTCGAAGTAACGTAATTCAAGTAGAGTTTTAGAGGTACTTTGCTGCATAAAACTACTACTAGTACTAAACTATACGATCTACCATCTATAAAAACTATAAATAAATAAAATAAAAAACTAGTATGTATCATTATCAAGTCACGGTAGAGGTTTCAGCTGTAGGTATACTTTAGGTACGCGGGTCACGTACAAATTATTGGGGTGCGGCATCAGCCAGCAATGTCAACGCATCCGGTAGCTATCAGCCACAGAAGATAACAGCTAAATGACTTTTAGTACGACGAAAAGGACCTCCATACATTTCAGATACGTAACACATATTATAACTCCGTAAAGGAAAGCGTTGTTACTGGATACTCGATAATAATGTCCAATGCAGAAATATTTCAGCTAACTTTTTTTTACTTTTCAGTTATTCTTTGTTATAGCACAGTACACAATTTATGAAGCTGTGTTACGATAACTAGTCACGCGTAGGTTTTACAGTAGTTGAGCATGGGACTCACGTACGAATTTATTGGCGTGTGGAATCAGAAAGAGGCGTCATTGCGCCTCACCGCGTCCATTAGCGAACATACCGCAAAAGATAGCAAATAAACAACACCGGTCGAGTTTCACTGAAAATACAGTTATAGAGTAATCGTTAGATATCAAAAACTGGAAATCAATCCCAATGCTTTTAATGACATAACAGCGCTTAGCAAATTTAATACGTTCTTAATGACACAACGAAATTGTTGTTAACAGTGCGTCTCCACACTCGCTGACATTGAAATATTCTGTCTCAAAGTTCTAGCAGAAAAGTAGTTTCTTATTCATAACGGTCTTTAAAGTCATAAAAGTCTATGAATAAATCAATTGACAACATTCTCTTACGAACAGATAGTTTTTACGATGCTCCTACCGGCCATTTATTTACGTGATTGTCGCATCAGTATGGGTTATGTGACATTTGAATGTGTTGTGAATATCAAGCGGCTGCTAAATTATACCAACAGATCGAACTCATTTTTAAAATTGTTCTCTGGAAATTCATTTCATTTCATTTCATTAAATTTTGTGGTTTATAGGCTTTCCTCCGTCGTGTCAGGCTGTCACATCGAAATGATCCCTCTTCTTTATGAGCACGACTATGTACTCGTAATCTAAAATAAGCTTTGCATTTTACGGTTTATAGCACGCAAATTAGGACCGTAACTTACATAATTTTTTATTAAAGAAAACCATTGTGGTACGTAAAAATCGATAGTTGAAAAGCAGAATTTACTCGTTAAATCCTTAAAAAATCTATAATAAAAATATATATATTCGTTCAATAATATATTCTTCATTTAAGTTTTTAGAAAAACCCATGAGAGATCTTAAAATAATTTTGCATCAATAAACAGCATACTTTTTGAGAGGAAAAGACATCACTTTTGTTGGTAAATGTTACAAACAGTTAAATATTTGTTTTGGTTGAATTGTTTGGTTCATATCAGTAAAATGAAAATGCCATCAGAAATCTCAGACGGAGTTCTGTTGTAACGTACTATAAACTAGTACTTATACCTACCCACAGTTTGCCATCCCTGTGTTCTCGGTCGACAAAGGAACACGTACCCAGTAGACGTCATTATCGCTACGGCTCCATTGTGCTCAGCTAAACTCACAAATAAATAACTAACATTATAGTAGACACTTTTATGATTCAGTGTAGTAAGGCTTGTCATAAAGGATAAAATAATAATATGGATTTCTAAGATGTACCAAGGTTGCCATCATCAACAAGGAATCTTTACCAACCTCTTCTTTCAAAGAAATTTAATACTAAGAAATCAAATAACTAAGGAAATTGAAAATTCCTGCCAGAACTAATTAAGTTAGTACTTACTTGAAGGCCAGGTTAATCTCAAATAGGTAGATGTTGTGCGGCCATTTGCTGTCGCTCGGCGTCGAAAATTGCTCTCTCGTCGTTCTTAACAGAGTTACTTGCGGAAAAAAGTTGTACATGTTTACTCTAGTATTAACGAAAATCCAATAATACCCAATAATCTGGTCAACTCTTTTCTGATGTACGACAAAAACCGGCGTTCGACGCTAACCATGATGACAATACCTAAGGTAGGTACTTTAATCTTACTTTAAATGATTAAAGCAACATTTCACCCTAGAATAGACTTCAACACGCTTGTGTTGAATACGTAATATATAATTACAATTCAACCATTTTCATTAATATTGGATGTTAATTAACTTAAATATTATGTTAAGCCACACTGCAGCGTCATAGCAAATAATAACATACTCTACGGTTACAAATAGAATTTTCACACAAAAGTAAATTAAGATTGTATTTAGCACACCAAAAATATTTTCAAGTAAAATGTTGCCTTGCATTGTCAAAAAATTATCAGATCTTATTTTATTCTTCTTCTGTACCTGAACTTTAACTAAGACAAAATAATTGTCTATGTTCGGTGCTTTTTTTTAACATATTGATGTTTTCTTCACGTATTAATTTAAAGATGCATAAAAAACATTCTTTTTTCAGTTTATGAAGCTAAGCGACATTGGCAATACAGCGTCAGCAGCTAAGTAACTTTTTCTCCATCACAATATCTTACAACGCTTTTAAATAGAGCCCTAAATTTGATTTAAAAAAATGAGCCCGACTCTAAGAGGGTCTAATTTCAACCTCGTCACTTTTTTTACATCAACTTTGTAAAAATATCCGATGTAATTCGCGCCCTAGGGAGGAACAATACGGGGTTAATGAAATATCAACAGCGGCTCGGTGTACTCGTTCAACAATTCTTTTTAATTAACGAAGGATTCGAATGTTTAGAAATGGTAACGACACCATGTTTTACTTCAAACTAATTTCAAGAAAGTTTCCCCTCCTCATAAATTTTGTTCTAGCTATAGGAGGTGGTTCTCTTTGCAAAATTACTTAAAGGTTCATAGATTCTCATCTGTCATCTTAAGGCAGGTGTTTAATATCTTCATACTCAATAGAAACTTTCTATTAAGCAACATAATAAACTTACGACCGCGAAATGGAATGTTTTACAACGAGTACGTTGTAAAATTTGAAATAAATAAAATAAAAACTTTACTTGAACAAACAAAATCATGTTTTGGTACATTCCTGGTCAAATATAACTTATTCAACAAACAGTACGAAGTAAGTTTACAGTTACCAAGAAATCCAGAAGTGTAATAATGGTGGCTTGTTTTTCATATTTATTGTCAAAAGAGATTAAGCGGATAATATACATTACGCTATTCATGGACATTAACTCCACCACCGCGCACCGTTTGGAGTAAACGGTACACGTTACTTTATAATCAGTGTGTGTCATATTAACTAAGGTTAAAATTTATGTAACTGAATAAATACATTTGCACAACAATACATAGATTTTAGTAAACAAAAATGCACCTAAAATTACAAGTATCCAAAAGTAGACTGAAAAAATTGCAAAAATAGCAATTTCTCCCAGGCAGCTGATGTCTGCTTTCTTAAAAGACAACCTCTGTCATTCTATGTCAGATTCATGTCATGTCATTCTATGAGGGATTTTGGACTTATAATGATTCCAATCTTATTTAATTTCCCGCGACGCATTTTTTGCGCAAATAACTCTCTGTAACTAGTGCACGAGAGTTTTAACATCAACATATTAGGTACTTAAAAAGTTAATACAACACTAGTAACATATTATTATCATGCTTTCCTCATATTCCACCGACTCCCTGCGTAATTGATGCTACGATATTCAATTAATTATATCAAATGAGTATGTGAGCAAACACAACACATACCTAAAGCAATTTGCCGTCACTGGGACAGTATCGTCATGAAAACCTTATTTACTTACAATGTTATCATATTTTAATTTTAAGATTATTTTTAATGCTAGACGATTAGAAAAATTCCTGGTAGTGAATTCCTGTCTTCTACAAAATATTAATCTAACCAAAGTTTTAATCTATATCGTAACTTTTGATTCGTAACTTACGTTTGATATAGATTACGATATTAATTGTTTTTATAGTTGTATTAAATATGCCGATAGTCACTATTAATCTAATTTAATTACACGCTGAAATCCTTATCTCGAATAAGTTATTCATCACACAATGCTATACCTACATTGTTAGTTTGTTTTACATTTCGATTTCAATAAAGAATAAAGAACTTTCCGCGAAAAAGCTTTTGGATTAATAATAACATAGAACATGGAGGGTGTGGGAACGAAGGCTAGATAGGTAAATATTTTATATATGTATTTTTTAATAACAGGATTTCATGATAGATCCATTCACAGCATATTACATTTGAATAGTATGATAAATATTTCAGTTTTTAGAAACCACTTATTATTTTGTTTTATGTGACGCAAAACCAACAAAATTCCAGGCACTCTCAACCTTTGGTTATGTATAATTCTTTTGAGAATAACGTAGACCTACAATCAGACTCGGTCTGAAGTGTTTTTGAAATTTTTATAGCCGTTGTTTAAAGAACTAATGACCAGCATACGAGTACTTAAGTTTTTAAGATATATTTTGATTAAGTACAATGACGTCTTTCCATAATATAATTTTTTTTATTTTTCATTTACAGAGAACAGAGGTAACGTTATAAGTAATGTTAGATTCTTAAGCGTTATCGCCGCGACTGTTTTATTAAAACAATAAATCTCATGTCAAATGCACCCGCCAGCCGTCATAACTGAATAATAGCTGTACAATTGTATTTTATGTAAATCACTTTCTTTGGTAACATTTGCAGTTTCCAGCATAGATTAAAAAAATGTTTTTGTGAAGGGCATAATGCGTATGAAAGGAACATTGTTAATTTTTTGGAACTGCTCGTACAAATAGTTACAAAAATATGTGTAATGTGTGCCTACCTAATAATAAGGAGTATAAACATTTATAATTTTTCATCTGTTATCCTTCATAAACTGTAACTAAGAACTGACATATATTGATTTTAATGTTCCCCGTAAAATGGTGATGGAATATAGAACTCGCGTGAATAAATCAGTGCCTACTTATTGCGAGAGATGAGTGCCGATAATTGAAAATTCACCGAGGCAGCGGGGATTTGAGCCGGGTACAGGCAAGCGGGGACGGTAATCTAACGACTCTATCTGCTTTAATAGTGAGAGTGACGTGGAGTCTGTTATACTTATACTTAATATTACTCTCCATGGGATAAGTGAGGGATAAAGGAGAAACTGGATCAAAATTTTATAACAAAATTACTATCGAGGCGTTCATGTTTATGTTATTATTAGTATTATTCTTTTATGTATTAATAAATAAAAAGACAAGCCTCGACTTACATACTGACGGAATTATAAACAGGCAGCTTTGCAGCTATGAAAGTTAAAATTTTGCACAGAGGTTTCTTTTATAATATTTACGTACGAAAGTAATAATATTTACGGTCATCGAAACATTATAAGGTAAGTAATATTTTTATTTTCGCTTTAAAGTTGTATTATACACTTCAGTATAATTATTATGAGAAACTTCAAATTTATTTAAATAAATTTCTTCTTCTTTCTGAAATATTAATGGCGTGATGAAAGCTAACTAATCATTAAGACAAAAATGAACTTAACTAAAAAGCCTTGCTTTTAATGCGGCGACCCTTAAATAAGTAACCAGAGGACATTCGAATTTTATGACTGCAGTAGTGAACATCCGCCTGAACCGAACGCGTTGGCATGCTCTAACGATGATAATTATTGTGAAGAGTCGCTCACGCCAGCGCGTGAATCGTGAGCAAAAGGGTTATACTTATTACTCATTAATTAATTGAAGTGCCCTCTACTGCTTAAAAGTTACTTCATGCCCATGTTTTGTTTGTTTGATGTAAAGACGTAGGTAGTAAAGGAACATACATGCTTCGACATACCTCCTCTTGATGATAAAATAATGCCTTTATCTCTCAAAGCAATTGAATTTCGAATCAACAAATAAGAATTACAAATAATAATTTACAAAAAGTAAGAATTCGATGCGTTTTATTCTACTTACTACAAAAAATTTGTATGAAGAATAGTTCAATACTCGTGACGCAGTAATATCAAAGGGGAAACTTTACTAATTAGCAAATAAAGTGAATCGAAGTCTCGTACGGTACACGCAAGAGTTTACTCCCTGGATATTATCTTTTACTTTGCAATTTATTGGCTTCGTATCGCACAGTATTGGCAAAGTTATTAATATAGGTAATTATTAGTGTAACAGTTCAAAGCCTACATTGTTAGTAGTTCAGATTTAGACTATTTTTCATTAAATTAAACGAACATACAAGTCTACAGTAGGCATTATAACATTATTTAATATGAACAAACCATGATAATCTCCCACCAAATGCAATTTCTTCCTGGTAGAAATAAGTGCGACACGTTTTTGTTCCATCAAATATACGAGTAGGTACACTAAAGTATAAATATTTTTTTTTTAGATATTAACCTGTTCTATTTTTCTTTACTTTTATTTTATTAGATAGGTGAAGCCAAAAGTTGAGTTGTCCAAATTAAGCTAACGTATGCACCTACATTTCATAAGAGTTAGATTTGCATAAAAGTTTGAGATTCATGCAAAGTAATGAAATATTATGAAATGAATTATTTTAAGGTAACACAAAGCAAAACTTCTTATTCTTAACCAGTTAAAGATTAACTACATTTTTTACTTTTATGCTTATTGAACAGTTGTTGTTTCAATTCTACTTTAAAAGTTATGACTAAATTTTGCCAAAATAATTATAATGTAGGTAATTACTACACAAACAAAGCATAAAAGTAAGAGCAAAACGTAAGAGGTTTTGCAGTAACATTTTATGCGTAAAATTAAATCTCCCTTCTATTTTCCAATTGATTCAAACATCAATAATTTTTATCGGATGAATATGGAGTTTACCAACCTCAGACAATAAACGCCTTAATATGTTTCAATCAACAAATTCAACGGGTCGATTAACGAGAAACCAATGAAAATTATATGAATACGAATTACTTATAAGTAATCAACTTCAGTAGGTAATAGGGATTTTCGAGCATGCTCTGTTAACATATTTTCACGCAGGGATGTAAAAGTATTTTATTACAATGTCAAACTTATAATATAAATCAATGTAACTCACTATTAAATTACACGGATCTTAATTGTGCTTTCAGTTTAGAATTTACCTAAAATTGTTTACAGATAATTAGTTTCTGACCCTGTATATGTGTGTGCCGTCAAATCTTATAAAGAGAAGGGTCGTTTCTCTCGAGGAGGCAATTTTATATCTGATCAAGGCAAATGTAATAACTCCGTAAATATGGAGGAACAATGGAAGGTAAATTAGTTTCTTGGGGGACAGAAACTCAATTGTCAAAAGGCTTGCTCTGTGCCTTGCTTCGAAAAATAATGTATCCATATGTTACTAGTTATAGAATTTCATTTATTAAATTGTAAATATATGGTGGTGGCAAACAGATTCTCAACCTAAGACAAATCATAGAAAACGCCCGTGAGTTTATTAACCCACTGTTTATCTATTTCGCGTCGTAAATTTTTTAAGTGTCTTTTTTTGTAAACCCTATTAAATGTTGAAAACTGTGTAAAGTGTTACTGATTTAGTAGTTCTGACTCTATTCTAGTTAGTTCTCAACTCTATTAGTATTTAGTAAAAACTGTAGAAATCTAAAAAACGCAAGACTGAAACTGAACAAGCTATGTCACTGCTCTCAAAGCCACACATGGGACGCTCGATTATAACCCAACTAATTCTAAGTTTCTAAACTTCATTATCCGCCTCGTTGGAGATCTAAGGTGATGATAAAATTATAATATAGACTTGTACTCCATTAAAACCACTCAAAGATTTTTATGTTCGTATTAATGCCGTTAAAACGCTAAGTACCTAAGTTCCTTTTTGAATTTCATTAATAATTTTTAATCAATTTACATGTATGCAAAGTAATGCATAAATTTAAAATTAAGACGCTATTAACATATTGCATTTTTATTATTTAAATTATAACCGCAAGCAATATAAAATATAAACTCTGTATTTTTATATTATCAATTTGGTTTTTGGTGAACTCACCGAATCGGTTTCTCACCAACGTTACAGATTGACTGGTAGAGAATGCCATTCTGGCATTAAGTCCCCCCTTTTTATGGTATTCCTTTTTAAGGTTTGACGTTAAATAATTAAAACATAGATAATTATATTAATATGTCCGAGAGTTACTTTTTTTAAGAACTTGCTACAATCCTAACTTGCACTGCAAACTAAATATACAAAAGCAACAAAATAAGGGTCTTTTAATTATTACGATGAAGGAACTTAGATAGATGCTAATGAGAAACCCCAACTTAGATAAAACCACAGGGCGGGACGCATTCAAACTAAAGGAAAATTTCCTCTAAGCTCTAATGGGGCCTCTCTAATTGAACACTACAACGGTTAATTACTAACATTCGCCGCTTCCATAGATGGGCTGTCTTCTAAACTCCGAACGTTGTGTTCGAAACTTATCTGAATAAGATTAGAGCCCTATACGACGATAAATCCAGACGGTAATGTCGTACCACGGGAAGTAGGTAGGTATTACTAGTCCTAATTGCAACTCGCTCATTGAACTAACTGATTTTCAGTTCGTCTGATTATTTGATGTCCAAAATGTAAATAAAGCTAATACTTGAGCTAAGAATCCATATTAAATGTTAGGAACATTTTAACGATATAAATATAAATACATTTTAGCTGTAATCAGCTAAAAGTTAGAATTATTTACATTTTATAATACAATATCTAATATTGGCTTGATTTCGTTTCATACAACTATAATAAGATACGGTATGGTTGAAAATTGTTATATGAGGTCATGAAATGATACAGTAGTGGAATCGAATTTTTTTTTTTTGTATTGGCATTTCGCCTTTGCCTTAGATGTAATTTGTGAATCGTTTCGAATGATTAAATACGGTTTACTCCTTAAATACATACGGACCTACGATAGTACTCAAGTTGAAATGAACTACATTAAAAACTAGTAACAAAGTAACCAAAACTGAGTATAAAGTCCGATGTAGGTGCATTACTGAAATGGCCACTAAGTTCTAATAGCATCGACCTAATTGTTCACTACGATATATTTAATTACAATAGATAGCCAGCACATCTTCTTAACTCGTAACTTCTCGAGACTTCTAGCCGCAACAACTGACTTTGAGAACTTTTCCATTCTAATGCTTAACTTCCATCTTTTGGCTTCGTGAAAGAGGTTTCCACTTTCCTCGATAACATAAAGTAATTATTACTACAAACATTGAAAACACCTAAAAATAGCTATTTAAATGATCGTTATCAAATTCAGACTCAACTTACACAAAGTTTTGTGTAAAGAAAAAATGATGTAGGCACTCTTCTTTATATTTTTTCTATGGTTTTAATCTAAATATATGAAGATTATTAAATTGAAAAAAAGGTTGTAATACACCCTTTCTTAATAATTGCTAGAGAGGTGTCACCGGAGAAAAGGTCGCGATTTTTAAACACTAAGTTATAACTGCCAAATGCCTAATGTTCGTAAGAATAATGTTCATTCATAATTAAATAAAAAAAAGGTAAAAAAAACATATACACGAGCAAACACAGAGCCTCTTCCTTTTATACGTGGGTAAAAATAGTTTATATAAAGCAATTATTATAACAAAATGAATGATTCAATGCTGACGGGTTAGGAGGAGAGGAGACGGCCCTCCCCTTCGCGTATTCATCAAAATGAAATCTCCCTTGCCTTGTTCCAAAGCTCATGCTGACCCGATCCGTTTCAAACGATGATTCATAGGAGCTTGTATGTACCATACAGTGACAGATGTACGGTGTCCTTTGCTTAATGGCGGTGAAACACAGGATGTGCGTCATACAATACTGTCATTTGATCATAAATAAAGCTAAACATGACACAGTATTAACAATATGCAAACCAAATCATTTAAATACATGATCATTTAAATACATGGTCACATGATCATCCTACTAATATTATACTCGTAAATGCGAAAGTTTGTATGTTTGTTTGTTTGTTACTCTGTCACGCAAAAACTGTTGAACCGATTTCCATGAAATTTGGCATACACATAGAGGGTAACTTGGATTACCACATAGAATAGTTTTTATCCCGAAAAAATGTTCCTGTGGGATGCCATTTATCGAGAAAGGCTATAGGCTAAACGTTACGGTACAATTCTTAACGCGGGTGAAACCGCGGAACACAGCTAGTATTATTATATTAGATACAAATCTTTATTGACGGATGTTGATTTCGTCTTTATGATTAAATTTTTTATTGCAAAGTCGCCGAAACCAAAATTCAAGCAATTATAAAAGCTGCCTAACGAGAAGGAATAACAATACATATTATTATTTTCTTAGTTTTTTATAAAGTACATTAAATATATACACGTACAATACTAATACCATCATAATTTTTTTACAAATAACCGTACGAATACTTATGATGGAAAGACACGAAAAAGGTCTGACGCTAACGAAGCTCAGTCCTAAATCTACATAATTTTGCTCCATTATCCTTGTATTTGCTTCAGTAGCCATACGAAAGAACAAACATGTAAAACAAACATAAGCGAATTGTAACTAATCCGGTATAACCACTAACATGTTGTTTGATCTTACTATGTACCTTACTTACTGTGTTATATTATTTACCCGAGTTTACAGACCAGAGATAAATTAGTTTTATTATGACTGATCGTATTGAATAAGGTTATTGTAGTTTCTTGTGCTAAGCAACAACTTAAAAATACTGAGGTCGATATTTTACACATAAGTACGTGTAAAAATATTTTGTAGCCTAAATATAAGAATATATTTATTTTTGTTCTAAATTACTGTAGTGAATATAACTACTGTGTCAGAGCTAACAAAACTATAAGAATAAAATATAAATAACAATCAAATATCGCAGTGTTGACTGCTCGTTATCTTTTGCTATAAACCGGTGACATAGTAAACGTGCGAAAGTACAGTTATACGTAAAAACATTGTTGAGTGGAGTTGAAACATTGTGAAATGGAGTTAGAAAAGGAAAATATACAAAAACACAAAGTTCTGCTAATATTTCTTCCTTCGACAAACAGTTCTAATTATACTAAAAATCAATGTTAAAATGGCTTACTTAATTATGGTATGATTTATCTTATTTACAGCCTTGCAAAGAACAGGTTTAATAAATGGGAAGTTTACGATTGAATACGTAGTATGCTACACGTTTATATATTAAATTATTAAAGAATCATTATCCCCTATTTAAAAATTGTTGTCTGCTTACTTTTAATTTTATTCTTCTTTATCACCTAATAAATATAAACAATATTACCAAACTGAATAGTCACGCTTTTTTTCTGACTGTACATGACCTGAGTGAACTTCGTCATTTATATGGCCTATATAAATAATCGCGTAAGAAATATTTCACGACTTTATTGTTCTACCCCAGGTTCTTGTAGGTACTTTAATAAGGATCCGATGTAGTTTAGGAAGGTGCTCATTTCCAAGGGCAAAAAAATTAATGTGAGGTAGGTATGTTATTTGGTGCACTTTTAAAGCTTCAACAGTTCTTTACCTTTTACTCTCAGTTTGTTAGGTCATGAATTGAAAAAATTACGATGTAAGGTCCTCTACACTTCATATTTTATTTTTTGATTTCTACCCAATTTCGAATAAAGAGGTTGTCAATTCGATACGTGTGTATCAATGGAACTACAATGATAATCTATTAAAACCTCAAAAAAAACATACAAAATTTCATATCCATTTACAACTCAAGAACGACTGAATATGATGATGACGTTTTTCATGATGTTTGATTTTTTAAATTTATCTCCGCCCCAAATAGCAGTATAACTAATACAAAGACAGAAAAATTCAGGCTAAACAAACAGTTACGAGTTTTGATATTATGATACAAAATATTACGTACGACCAGAAAATACTAAAGGTATATTACAAAGAATCAGAAACTCACGCAACATAAGTACATAGTACCCGTGATATAAAATCATTCCTACAAGTGCTATCTCAATCACATGGATCAAATATTAACATAGCAATATTCTCAAGCGCTTGTTTTCTTACCATTGAAATCGCAGCGTTGCCAGAGGATAAAGCCCAGTACACAGAGACAAGGGCAGCACCTAAGGGGCAATACGGCTTATACGAAATGGGGACATTCATGCGTAAGTAGTTATATAGATATTTCTTCTCTATGTTAACGAATAGAGCACTTTTTTTATTTAAATGTGATATGAAGCAAACTTCACAGTCTCCTTCATAGATTGTTAGGATTTGTCCTCCATTTAATTAATTTTAGTGAAAGATGACAATCACCGCATAATTTAACGCCAACAAACTTTTTACTCAATTACAACTCCATCTCTGTAGAACTGATAACAAATAACTCGACTCTACCCGACTTCAGATACATTTCCTTTCCCAGCAATTAAAAGTTTAATTATTTACTTTAACACTATCAAATTTCGCTATTCGATTCAAGCTTACAATAATCCTGAGTTGCACCAAAGTTATGATTATAATATTTCTTGTTTCAGAAAAGGGTGATGACCGCTCAATACGAGGCGAGGCCGGCCGTATCTCAATAGGCATGACCTAAGGGTCAGTTCACATTGGCACGCTATACGACGCGATGATCCTTGTAAAAGTCTGTTATTTCATAATACATGTACCAGTGCCATGACCAGGCACAACGCATCGCATAATATGGGCTGAATTCATTTATTCTCAATCCTACTAATATTATAAACACGAAAGTTAGTAGGGATGGATGTTTGTTACTCTTTTACGTAAAGACTACTGAATGGATTTTAATGAAACTTAACAATAATATAGCTTATACATCAGAATAGCACATAGGCTACAATTTATAAAGATATTGTGTGAATTGCTCGAAATACTA
>DWQK01000319.1:0-22496 GCA_018231225.1 Noctuana stator
CAGGCCTTCCCCGGTTGTGGGGAGAGACCCGTGCCCAGCAGTGGGACATAAAAAGGGTTGAAGCCTATACCCAAAGGCCTAAACGGGATCCTATTACTAAGACTCAGAACTCTGTTTGTCTGTCCGCCTGTCACCAGGCTGTATTTCATGAACCGTAATAGTTACACAGTTGATATTTTCACAGATGATGTATTTTTGTTACCGCCATAACATGTAATAAAATACTAAAAAACAGAATAAAATAAATATTTTTGGGGCCTTCCAAACAACAAACGCGATTGATATTTCTACTCGGGTCCGACTCGCACTTTTCTGGTTTTTATGTAAACCCTTATACAGATACATTTGCAACGTCTATAAGGGAAGTAGTAAATAAGCAGCAAAACCATTTTTTTTCTAATTTTATTACCTAGCCTTTTACTTAACTTTACCACCTATGAAATAACACCTATGTAGTCTTGGACAGCAGTGAAGCTTACAGTACATTAAACAAACACTGCAGGAAATGACAAGAATGTGTAATGCCAACTGGATTTACTCTCGGGGCCTCAAATATGCGTGCAATGTGAATTTGATACCTCGAGTGACTCGCTACGGCCGAACTCCGGCCTCCGTTGTGCCTCCGTCAATCCTAACTATTCAGCTTTACATGTTTGACATATTTTGTCTGCTACCACCTAAACGAAGAATGTCGTTTTAATATTAATTATCTAATAATGTACGCCTATCAGAAATTATGATACACGTATTGTATATCTTTGTGTACACACACACATGAGCTCTGATATACTCCAAACTTAACCTCGATTAGGTATTTATTAATAATTATTTGTTTATCTCAATTATTTTGAAAAAAGAGTCCGTGTAATCTCTGAAAAAACTATACTTATTTGAAAAATTCTTTCACTATTTCAATGGTATATTGCTTTCTCGACAGTAAAAGTTCCTCTCAAAAAGTTCTTAGAAAGAGTTCCGCTATAGCATACCATAGCATACAAGTATTAACTTGTATTTTAACTTTTATGATCGATCACCCTTTCAATATTATATCATAGTTTTTTTTTTGCATAAAATGTAGTAGTGATACAACGAGTAATACCAACGTCTTGCCAAAAATACTAAATTGAAATATTTCTAAGCAAAAATATCGAATAAATCTGATCGAACTATTTCTGAACCGCCATGGATTTTCCTGTATTGAGATGCGGGCTGCTTCCCGGTAGGTGTTTGCTCTCAAATCAGTCGTTTAAATAAAACTGTTTCGTTTTTTTCCTGCCTCTGAAAATTGAATTCGCGTCGCTCTTGGAAATACATTTAGTGAAGTTTACTTTACTCATTGTAGGTAGGTAGATATAACATATTTTTGCAGGTAATGGTTTTAGATCGAGCACAATATTTGCACAGTTCAAAATAATTCGAGTGTCCGTGTACTTGTATCTACGTTACGTACATCTCCTTACATTCAATAGAAATAAAAATGTGATTGATAAATGTACAAGTGTAGTATACCTATGTGAGAGATAGACAGACGGGCGGAGCCCTAAAAATGTATTCGTATAACTTATATTACGTTCACTTACTGTTAAATACTAACTTCGTTTAAAATTCCACTTATGCCATTTTAATTAAAAATATCAAAATAAATTAGGACCTGCGTGGCTGGTTAAGAAAAAATTATCACAAAACCTAACTTTTTACTCATTCTGAGTTAGGTAGATTTTTGCCAAACACGTTTGTGCCTTTATTAAAACAACTCAACGCATGTAGGTACGTACTTTAATAAAAATTAACAAAGTGTTTTTGGAGCGTGTATATGATTGCGCCGTGACGGCGAAAGAGCTCGATATCAAAGAGCATGGTAACAAACAATTTTAAAAAATCTGCACGCGTCGCTTTTCCATTTTCAAGGTAAAAACAGGTTTTTGTAAAGTTTGAAAATCATGTGAAATGTCTCTTTGTGTAAAGTGGCACTTAGACAGCAAACGGGCCTGCGTCCGAAAGCTATATTTACCTTTTAGCCGACTTCAAAAAAAGAGGAGAATCTCAGTTAGTTTGTATTTTGTGTGTTTGTTTTCATAACTTCGTCGTTTATCAACTGATTTAGAAAATTATTTTTTGTTTTGCTGGGTTAGGTACTACCATTCTCTTCCCATAGCAAAATTTATTACCTTACGGATATCCGTTGGTCACCGAACTATCATCTCATAATAAGAGTATCATGAGGTCAGCATGGTCGGTCAGTCAGTACTGCAATGGTTCTGCAATTGAATAACTATTAGAATCAATATTTTTCAATCAAACTTGTTTTTTTGCTATCCGTTAGGTTCGTCTGTTTTGTATTTTCGATTTCCATAGTCACACTGACTTCGTGAATTTATTTTGGATTTTTTCGACGAATATCATAATAACTTTTAGTTTTTTTACATAATGAATTTATTTACACAATTTATAGCCTACCTATGAATTGGTAAAAAATGTTCATACACGTTTAGAGGCTCTAAAGATAATTTTCGACACAGGAATTGCTTAACCGATTTTTAAATCTTTGCAAGTTTTTTTAAACGGCTCAAATACGCTTTGGTCGTAAACTTCAAAATAAATTCTTGAAGTCTATAACAAATTGAATTCCATCTGCAACGATGGTCTAATTAATCTCGTACGGCATAATTCAGTCTAGAGAGTACTGACGTCACGATAAGACGATTGAGTTGCAAAATTTTGCCGCAGTGGTTAAGAGTCGTGGTAGCCCAATTGGAAACAGCGTCCCAGTACTGATGGGAAGAACATCTGTACTGTAAAAGTTCTCTATCTGATAAACTTACTTTATAACAAACTCTAGATTTTAATTCAATATCAAAATTAAATTCACAACCTTCATGTACGCTAACTAATTACATTTTGTCGCAAATTGACGGTAATACCATCTAATCAGATTTGTTCACAAATTGAGAAAATCGCCACAAGATGATAAGACACGAAGCGCAATTTGTGTCGCTGTCAAGTTCCTTCTGCATCTCTATCTTGTGAGATAAATTTTAAGAGGAGTAATAATACATAATGATATTCAAAGTCGGACGTTTAACATGGCGATAAATTTATTAAATCTGGTCTCGGTAAGCGGACAAATTTCATAATGATGTTTAAAAATTTGTTTGAACCCGCCTTCGTAGATTGATAATATTCTGTGCAAGTTACCATAACTCATTATGTGTCTTGGAGTTGCTGATGATGATAGTATTGTTGAATCAAAGCTTACTGGCCTTAACCCTTTTTATGTCCCGCTTTTAAATGTGCTGTATTCTAAAGAATACATAAAGTATATTCAAAAATAAATCAACCTATCCATTCATGAAACAAAGAATCCTTTGCTCAAGCAACGTTCGCGTTAACTACGGGTGAACGAAAACTGCCAAATAAAAAATCCTATCAATCGTGGAACTAATTTCGTCTTGATAATCGCAGTAAAGCAACAAAATAGCAATTTGCCCGACCATAAAAATAATTGAGTTCAAACTGCGTTGAGGCAATAAAAAGCGTGAAAGCAGGCCCAATAACCTTTAATGGGGGAGACGTGGGAAAACCGGCACCTGCTAAATAGTGAGGAATAGAGAGAAGGGCTATTAGGTACCCACACCACGTGAGCCAATATAACGACCTGCGCTATTTAGGATGCCCCATTACTAAGTTTTTACCAAAACGAGTAATTGCTACTGTCAGTCTCTTTTCCTTGTTCTAAAGACAGTAACAAGACAATCTCTATTTAAGACTATCTCTGATTAATGTTTGATGCTAAGCATAAAATATAATAAAATAATATATTGTTATTTAACATAAGTACTCGTACTTCTAAAAAATAATTTTATATATTTTTTACTTGTTTGCTTTATGCTGAAAGCGAGGAGCAGACCAAAATACATAGATGTCCTTACACAACGTATCGATATGTTCGTGGCACACGTAATGTTTGATATATGCGACCTATTATACTTTTGTTTCTAATCAGAACTATGTTTCTCGAATACTTTACGACAGAAAAAAAATCTGAACTGCACTGAACTCTGTAGAAAATGAAGACTAGTGTTGAGACTTGAGGGTATCTTTACAACACACTGGGGAGCCGGTAACTGTGAGTTATGGCGGCATTCTCTCCTCCCTTATGAGGAAATACGACAGTTTCAGCGGCGAGATGGTGAGGGTCGACGCAATGATTGTCCAAAGTTAAGCTAGACTAGGCTCCATAACTTGCGACTTAGCACTTACTTACTCTTTACTTGGTTTCTTTGGCATGAATCATGCTTAGAAAAGTCTTGTTATGAGCGGCGAAGGGTGGTGCTAATAGGGGGCAGTTGCCCCGGACATCTCCTGAAACTTAAATCGCAAAACAATTACTTCAAAAATCAAAATATATCAATAGCACACTGCTATAAAATATTGCCCCAAAACATATTCAGAAAATACAACAAAGAAACGTTTTAAAAGAAAGCCTTTACCCATCACTTGGAAAGTGAAGCTATCATTGAAAGAAATCGTTCTAAGATCTATTCGAAGCCGGGTGTTTTTGACAGTTGGGACACATCGCGACCTGAACGATTTACATATTACGTGACACTTTTACAAAGACCGTCATTGACTTGGGCCCGATAGACTGAGACATCGAACACGATATTGTTTTTCGACTTATCCTTGCCGTTTAGAGTTCCTGAAAGGTAAACGGCCCTTTTATAGCTATTAATAAAAATTCGAAGAACGATCGTGAACTGAAGTTATATTTGGGTGGTCTAATCTTTTTTTTATTCAATCTCAAATGTGTAGCGAGCGAGTGTGCCATCTAATGTTAAGTGGTTAATATTAATTGCAGCCTGCAGCTCATTCATGGCCAAACTCAGATTGGATAGTAGTCCTACTAGTCCTACTACTAAGATGTTTGAATAAACGTAGGTATCGTTGGCTACCACATCTCCCTCAACAAAGCACAAAAACTATAGTGACCGACACCTTACGTACTAGCGGTCACCTAACCACTTCCCATCTACTCTAGTAGCATATGCGCGTATTGACCACCTATAATCTAATGTCTAATATATGAATTTACTCTTCAAGAGGGGAACATTTTAATCAGAAGTGTTGCTTCTGCTTAAGTTGTCTGAGGTAAAATGCCATTATTACAAAATTATACCCTTGAAGATAACACGCGTGCTCGTGGCAACTTAAACAACATTATTCGAATTCTGTTATTAACTTTGATGTTTAATCCGTTAGTTGCCGAATAGTAAATAATACGAAGGTCTTTGTTCAATCAATGTAAGCGCGTTAATTACTTGCGTTTGTGCACGATATTCCGATTTTCACTCCAAAGTAGTTAGTAATATTGATTTTGTGGTTCTGTTGTTTGCTTAATTGCTTGATAGTAGTTTTTCAAACATTATAGAATAGCTTATGCCCGCAACGATAAGTACGTGATGTGTTAACACGACCATGTCATACAAATCTCGGACGCGATACTTTGTTTAAATATGCTCGGTGACACCGCCGTTGACGTACTCAAAATATTACAAGCTCAACGCCCGCCGGTTAGCATAATAAACGAGCAACGGGCGGCGCATTAAACTGCGCTAACGAGTTCTGCAGGAAATCAAATGTCACACTCATTATATGCCGTCTAGCTGGGTTCGAGCCCTACAAGTGTTTTGTCTTTCTTCTTTCCCCTTTGTATATTTCTCTGTCACCGTAAATGTTAAGAAAAAGTTGAGTTGAGCGCTTGTTTGAGGGCAATGTAAGCTCTAGATCCTCCTAAGAGATTCAATTAAATAAAAGTTCATAACAGATTTAAAACCAGAGTATGTATGTATACCTGTGTATGTACTATTTTTACATCGACCTTTAAGTGCATCACTACGCAATTAATTCTTTGACATTAATATTGATGTTTATATCCACATTACATGTATTAATGTTAGATATTAAATATGTAGGAACTTACGAGCTAACAACATAAATGTTTTTATTCTTAAAAGTATTTTTACATTATTACCTTGTTGAAACTCTTCCGTCAATTTAGTTTATCAAAAGCTTCCTTTTCAAAGTTTGCGCTTAGACACCGGGTAAGGGAAAATTTACATGTTATTGAATTTTTATGCCCTCGTTTAATCGATCCTGATATAGGGCACTCGGTTCTTAAACGACAACTTTTGTTGTTCGCTCTCTCAATGTCGTATCGTAGAGCGAAATTTCCTTTGAGAGTTAAAATGAATAATGGAGAATGGAAGTGCATTAGTACTGTGCATGACATGTAAATTAACTTGTTAAAAGATACTGCAAGGATTATAAAGGACTTGCATGTTGTGAATAAATTAGGATTTTGCTGTTTATTGCATTTGGAAGCACACTTATAGTAGGTGCTTGAAGGTATTGACTAAGCGGTGTTTTAAATTTATGGTGGGGTTTAATCCACGTAGCTAACTGAACATTCAATTTAGCTGTCTGCATAATGCGGTGCAAGGCCATGAACGGCAAGCAATTGCCGTATGTAATCACGCATTACCTTTGTATGTATCGCGTCAGTCGATGATTAATACTGGATTGTGGACAATGCTCGTCGTATTCGTATGCTCGTCTCGATACTGCACCGCTGCTTGTAATTACGACTAAATGGCTACAACTGAATCGAATCGTTCCCGCTCTGTAGGCCTGTGGTGTGCAACGTCAGTATGACGGTCACCCGCGTAAAGAATTGCAACGGAACGCTTGATAGCCTATAGCCTTCCTCGCTAAATGGACTATCTTACATTAAAATAATTTTTTAAATCGGTCCAGTAGTTCCTGAGATTAGCGCGATCAAACAAACAGACTCTTCAGCTTTATATTATTAGTATAGATAGGCAATTTGTTTTTTTATATTATATCTATTATTGGTTCTACGTTCTACATATTTCAATAGTCGATATATTTATATGCTCGAAATTTTGCATTAGTTATCTTAAACATAGGTATCTTAAACATTAGACTACCTAAGAAACATAAGATTATTAATGATAACATTAATTTCCAAACAATTAATTCTGTGTTAACAGTATTGGACTATAACATATTAACTATTACTATAATTTAATAGTAACACCTAAAACTGCATAATATAATTTGGCCGTAAATTATGCATGGGGCGTAGACTGTGCCCGGCGAGCATAGTATGTTATTACACGTTTGCTTTGGGTGTACCTACAGAGCTTCTGTCAGTAATGAATATTAGATTGCAATCTAGTAAACAATGCTAACTCGTCTCGATTTTACGTGGCACTGACGTCAGTAATTGTTTGCTGTCACATTGGATTGCTATAGGTTAAAAGCTGTAGGTTGAAAGATTGAGGTTAAGTAATATTGCATGATACTCGTAATGTTACGATAACAATTTTCTATTTTGTTGCAATATTAATATATTTGTAATGTGATATATGCACAAATAGAGATAAATGCAACAAATATACAAACAAACCAAAACTGCAAAATAGTAGGTACTTTTGCGTCTCACCTCTCACGTGAATATGCAGTCCCGATTTTTTCGTTACTTTTAATTTTTATTATTTGTTTGCAATTTACAGAAATAACACTCTCGGAAGATTTATGATTAGTTGTCATAAGTTTGTAAAACAATTAATTTCTTACAGTTTCATCTGTTCCCTCATATACATACTTATCCACAAAAATACAAACATACCAGTCAAAATCATAACCTTCCTTTTGCTTCGCAATAGTCGGGTACTAAAAGATTAAGTTAAATCGTCGCCAACACTGCATGTAATTTTATATCGTCAGGAAATAAACTGTTATAGTGCCAACTAGTAATAGATTTTTATGAGGGACTAAATACACAAATAACAAGAACAGCTTATCCGTAACATCGCCCGATAACAGAGCAGTAATTCCTAAGCGTAAGTACTAGGAACGTGTCTAATACAAAATGCAACATCTTAAAATAAACTAAACTTACGGAAGCAAGTCTCTTCGGGAGATTAAATCTCTGTTATGCAATAATAATATAAATAAATAACGCTTCACACTCACAGCCCCACACTAGGATTCTCTGTGTCGTGGGTGCCAATAGACAAACACAATTATACAAACACCCAGACCGAGAACAGAAAAGCTAAATTAATTATTTTAAATTTCTACCCCGCCGAGAATCTAACCCAGGACTTGCGTCCGGCTTGTTAAACCACTGCACCACACGAGTTGTCAAATACTCGTATAATGTCAAACGGGATTAATTCGACGTAGTTGTACAAAGCAATTACACGCAGCGGTGCAATATCGAGATGTGCATACGAGTAGTAGCATTGTCGACTGGTCAGCGATCTAATATTCATCATCGGTAGACGCGCTGTCTACATGCAAAGCGTAATGCGTGATTACATATGGCAAACGCTCCCGGGTCCAGGCCTGCACCGCATGCATTATGCACACGCCCAAATTGAATGTCCAGTTAGTTACTAGTATTAAATCATTATATTAATGTTTTAACTTAATACCTTAAATCCACCAAGCAACGTGGCGGAGTATGCTCCAAGCCTTCCCCGGTCGTGGGGAGAGACCCGTGCCCAGCAGTGGGACATAAAACGGGTTGAAGGCAACTTAATACCTTAACGCTGCGCAACATAATATTAAATATGTACTTACTTATAATGTTATAAGCATAAATTCTATCATTTTTATCTGGTTTTTTGAATCTGTCTATAAATTTCGCTTGCTGTTTATATATTAAGATAGTCAAAACTATTATTAACCTTAAAAGATTTTATAAGTTTTAACTTAACTTTAACTTTCAACACTTGTTTTATTAAAGAACATCAATACTATAAAGATACTCGTAGATAATATATATTTATGTAACATAAATGTATTTAGTATTTTAGGTTTCAATAACGATGATTTTTTAAATATTCATGATATTATACATTTGCTTAATTTATAAAATCTATAAACAATAGTGACTATAAGAAAATTCGTAAAAAACTTCAAGTGACAAGTCGCAATATCTTCCTTTGAAATCCCATTATGCATATTTTCAAAAGGACATCTGGCGCAATGCATCTTCCTCTATGACTTTCAATATAAAAGAGAAGCAGTACTCGTAATTTATTGCACAAAGCAGGTGTTTGTGTACACGGAGTACTTTTATCCGGAGTGACGCTTAATGGCGCAACGATTTCGCGCGAATCTCGGACGCGACGCTTTGTTTAAATATGCAGCGTGTCACCGCCGGTGACGTACACTCGAAATATTACAACGCCCGCCCGTTAGCATAATAAAATGAACATCGCTACAGGCGGCGCATTAAACTCCGCTAACGAGATATGCGAGGAATCAAATATCATCCTTATTATATTTTAGTTCAAACCTGTTATCAACTTATCACTGTCTCACTTGCAGTCGAATTAATATGTACAAAATCCACTGCATTTGATCGTAACGACTTTTAGCATGTACTTAATAGGTACGGTATCTACTTAATTCCAAGAAAATCTCTTTGCTTAACCCTTACTCGAGAAAATAAAGTTGAAGAAGCGCCACAAAACACGTTCTAATGAAGTAATCGGATAACTTTAGGAGGAAGATTCTTGGTCCGTGAGGTGAGAGAGTTAAGCCAATCCCATTTGGCTGCAGGCGGCTGCTCTCTCGCACTGAACTTAATTCTGAACGAACTTTGAATTGGAAAGCAAGTAAATTCGGTGCATGTTGGTTTCCTTTCATTATTTTTGCAACTCATTTAATCTAAAGTCGGTGCAATTTAAGGGTGGCTTTTACGTATTTAGTTATGGTTGTATATTATACTCGTAGATGGTACGTAGCGATATAGGGATCACCTTGGTGTATAAATAATACTTATCATACTGTTTTAGATAAATACTAATCACTGTTTTACTGATGAGATATAGCGATGATGCGTCGTACATTTGGAAGTTCAATCCGTGAAATTCATAAAAAAGTTAAAAAACTAAGTTATCTTATATGACGAGTAAATATCGACTTAAAGTTTATCAACTATTTTTAACTGTTAATGTTCACAAATATAAAAAAATTACTTTATACTTTTTTGGAAATTAGAATACAACAAAACGAGTACAAGTACGTTTGGATCATGCCCGGGATCCCGGGATTGTTTTTGTAGACAATCCCGAAATTCCGGGATTACAAAAAAGATCCGGGATCGAACTCCCTGTGCAAGAAGTACTTACTATCTCAATTTGCTCATGTTATCACTAGATCACTAGTGTAAGTGTTCTCGTAGCGTACCGTGTTCGTGAAGATTTTACGAGCCCTTGTTGTTACGAGCTTATTTGATAGCAATTCCATTGTCTTATTTGATTAGATCCTTACAGTTGTCTTATTTGAGTTTACGATATTTGATTATTATGAATATAACAAGCGCTATTACCTATAGGTAACTGTAGTCTTGGAAAAATATGCCACAAAAACAAGCGTTAACCACAGCATGCTCAAACAAAACATTCATAAAAGTTTCAGTTACTCCTATATTCCTTTTTAGTGAATACCTCTCTTTCGTCTCTTGCAATAAATGAGAAATAATGGTACAAAGTGAGGCTTAGACGATAGAATGGACGATGGGGATTATTGCGCGCATCCTTGCCCGAGATTACACCTCCGGCCACGGTTAACTGTGAGTTATGATCGCCTTACCGCTGCTCATCTTGTTGGCGTCTATGAGGAAATACTGCTGGTGCGACGCCGCGAGGGTACTAACGCGTCTGATATTTAGTGAGCCACGTAAGCCTGAAGATGTTCTACTTTCTACGTGTTGTGATTTAATGTGCGAAAGAATATAGCTACAATTTGATGCTGGCAATGTTATTGCGTTCAGTACGGTACAGTAAGGTATTATAAACATAAAGACTCGACAAGGTACGAGTATTATAAAGATTTATGGACCGTGGACAGGGTGATTATCTAAACTAAACGTGTCTTTTCATAAATAAAATAAAATTGTTATTGTCGTTTACTGTAAAGCAAACGTGAGCATTTGTGCTTCACTATCAGGCTTAAGAATAATCTGTTAATAACCTGTAATTTATACACTTGATTTTAAAGTTATGCCGAGAGTTTTTTCCGCCGGCTTTTTTCTTTCGGTCTACCTTAGCCAAAAGGGCGCCTAAAGCCGATATACCGTATTATTTGACGTTCATCCAGTGTATACGTGTACCTTATGATGAATAAACATTTTTGACTTTTGACTTTTTGACAAACAACAACCCAACCGAAATATTCCTTAAAGAAGAACTACATACTAATTGACCTTCTGGACTACCTAATTGAATATGCAAATTAAGTCTAACACAGCAAAACTTAACCTTATGATGAATGTTCCGTCCGAAATTCAATCTTACTTAAATTTGCTAGGAAAACTAAAACCAGCGCATTACATTACACAGCACTCTCAAATACATTTCAACTGCTCTTGCTTTAAACTAGTAAATATGAAGCAGCGCGGGAACTCGAGCCAATTAAGCAGCGGCTGTATTGCTCTATGGAAACTTTCGAGTGTTGTGCTTAATAGCTACCTACTGCTTATTAGCAAATAAAAACAGAAACTTATAAATCAGTTCATTCTACAAAAATGATTTCAGTAATGATCCAGGGCCAGACTGACCCGGGCTAATCCTTTACACCTCTGATGTTATTTCTGCAACATATTTGTCAAACAAAACCTATTAATCTAGAATACGATCGTTTTATTTATGTGATGCTCTTGCGAGTTCCAATCAAGCGTAATTGATAGCATCGGGTAATTCGAAGCTATTCCAAAAAATGATACGTTACCCAGGCAATTTAGAACGCAACCCAGTACCGGTACGTGAACACATGAGTGGTCCATTTGTTGTCGAAGCGATGTTCCGGATACGTCCCCGTTTAATTGAGCTATTTGTGTTAGTCCGCCGTGAGCCCGTCACACGCCACACCGTTACTTTATATCATGCCATTGTTTACGTCATGACTCGTACACTATTAATAGCTGTTCTCGTATTGATCATTTTCTATCTAAACTTACTTATCGTCAACAAAAGTAACAACAAGTAGATCGAGTGCCTCCTTACCTTATTTGAACATCACAAATAACCACATAAAAAAGGACAATAATTATAAGAAGAAGAACAATAATAACAAGAACAAAAATGAATGAGTGACTTACTCGTAACTAAATAAAAAGGCAAAAATCATAATGTGCTTTCTATAAAAACATAAATTTTCTTGATCGCTCCTACTTATTTCTTTCCTCACGAATTCACAATGTACCTTATTTTAACAGTATCTTGATTACTATAATTTCTGTCGTAACGAAATCAAGACTTAAATTTCGAACTTTAACTTTATTCCCTATTCCATACTATTGAAGTTCCTTAACTTGTATGCTGACTGATGCATGATGAGGAATGAGATCCTAGGGACTGTCTTCCTCATGGTCGCTAGCGCTCGGGTCAAAATTCTACGCTCATTTCGAGTTCTCAAGTCTCGTAAATCTAAAGTTATTTAGGTGTTTACCTTTTCTCTCCTTTCTACCTATCATTATTCCTGCCTTAACCATGTTATCCTAGCAGGAAAGAATTTATGTAAGTAAAAACATTTGTTTTGTGTATCTCCCGTAGGGGTCCCTAGGGCGCCACATAATTCGGAGTCTCGCACACGGCAGGTATTACATGTGTTGCTGGAGAAAATCATCGCGTTTCCATACTGTCTATGTTAAACGAATCTACTCCGTGGTACCTTTAGGAAACAAAGTGAATGGAGTGGAGTTATGAGAGACCTTTTTCTGCTTTTTTAAAAAAATTTTAATGTCTAGGTCCCCATAAAGTTTCTTTGTTCTTCTTTTTCATTAAGATTTGTCACTTGTAACTAACCTTTCATTATGATCATGAGTGTACACCGTACATCACTACTTGTATATGTTCGTAACAAGGTTTACTGGTTATAAATTATGTGAAATTAATTCCAGACTTCTAGTCAACTTGACAAAGCAAAGCTTTACTAGGTAGATGAAGCAATACAGAAGGCAGACCTCTTTGTGCGCTGCTGTCGGCTCCCAGAAACTTGTTCATTTAGCTGAACTTCGATAGTTTTCCGGCTGATTTCGGATTGTAGCAAATTTAACGGAGAGTCAAAGCGCTACTCCGATCGCAAAGGCATTAAATTAGATACCAGTTCAGCAACTGTCCAACGAATCAGAATTATTTATTAATGAAAAGCCCCTGTGTACTCCGTTGTTGCATACTCCTGGTAAGATGTTGGATGTTCCTCTCTCCTTGTGAGACAGTCAGCTTGATGAAATTCTCTTATCGTCTTCCACGCCTAAAACCTTTGCACAAAATACAATTAAATTAAGAATGAAATGTTATTCTGCGTCTAGAATGGTTCTTCTTCAGGAAGAATAGGAATTATCATAGTAAAATCTACCATGGCGTGGCTGCTCCGCCCAGATTATCAGAGTTGTAAGCAGTTAACAGCACTAACGAATAAGTGATACATTTTGTATTACGCATTCAATTTATTATTCAGAATATGTCACTCACACATTTAACAATTAAAAGCAATCGGCAAAAAACTGTCAAAACGTATCTAACTTAGGGCCTAGCCAATTTGTACACGAGAAAATTTCACGATCTGATTTATATAAAGTCAACTTCAATATCAAAAACTATCAACTAGTGATTACGAAATAAGATATGCTAAATTTAGTACAAGCTTTGCGTGGAGACAGGTGTCAGGGCACCACAACATGTAGCTGTTTAGCAGAGAGTGCGACCGCGGGAAGTTGCCTCCGATTTGTTGTCTGGAATGAGATTGTCGCCACTTTCAGCGTTAGGTGAGTGGGCTTTTAGTTTCACTTCGTAGGCGACACCTTCGGTTTGTACACATTTGCTCAGCGTGTAATATAATTATTTTTGCTTGCCTTTCTTTAAAATAAAAGACAGTAAAGTGAAGAAAAAAGTACAGTGCCCGCAGACACACAGAAAGACCCAACCACATGTTGTAAATTATAGTATTCATGTGTTTCCAAGCCTCGTCATGGAAAAAATATTACTACTTTTATAAACTTAAAGGACACACGATTTGCAGAAAATCAACACGTAAGTTACATTAATTCACCAGTACTTACAATAGCACATAATTTGTTAATAATATTTTGCCTTATCCAATCATTATAATGACATAATAAGACAATCTGTTTTTTGTAATCACCTGCATAACAATTATATTTACACTGATGGCGGATGTTCTATTTGAATGAGCCACAAGAGATGTAACAAAAAAGTAATAACCACGTACCCAGTGCTAATAGATTCGTAATTGGTTAAAACCGGTCCTAATTTGTATATTTTGTGATCTCATGAATCAGTTATTTGACAGCTGAGATGTAGACAGAGTGTTCGTGGTTAAATGAGTTGAAATAAGTATTACATAAAAATGTTTTTAAACAAAACAATAATACTGTTTATTTGGAACGTAGTTATAGTCTCTTGTGTTTCTGATTTGTTGGAAAAAGGTACCGTAAAATATGTTTACTTTATTATTGTTTTCTTTACAATAAGGTTATTTCTTAAACACATAATATATAGTGACGTAAACGAAGGCTTTTGGGCTTTTTTTAATATAAGTAAGTGATTAACTAGAAACGTAAATTTGTATTAGTGAATTTTCATATTACATATTATAAGTATAACATGCCTAGCCTACACCACCACGTTAATTAAGAGAAAAGTAAAATCATTTAAACATATTATTATTAAAAAAATATAACTTTAATATCCACTTACAGTGTTTAGTTTATGATCAATATCTCGTGTTTCCAGAAAAATGGACGTCTCTCTACTCACCACATGAACAGGAATTTGTCTCTGGAAAAAATTACAAAATGCTAGAATCTGACACAGCTTACTACTCTAAATACTGGAGAACGATCCGCAGCCATGATAGATTTCGGCGTGATTCTGACCAATATGGCAGACCACCTTCACCGCCTCCCGACCAACGTGGAAGACCACCACCAGATCATTATGGCAGACCGCCTTCACCACCACCGGAGCACGATGTTAGGCCGCCTCCACCACCGAGAGATCATTATGGTAGGCCGCCTCCACCACCGAGAGATCATTATGGCAGACCGCCTCCACCACCTCCAGAGCACGATGGTAGGCCGCCTCCACCACCACGAGATCATTATGGTAGACCACCACCGCCACCAGATCATTATGGCCGACCCCCACCTTCATACGACGATTATGGTCGATATCAGCCCACTCACGATCATTACGGTAGGCCCCCACCTCCATACGACGATTATGGTCGACATCAGCCACCTCACGATCACAGTAGACCCGCACCCCATGACCATTATGGTAGACGTCTACCCTATGAAGAAGATTTTGGCAAACCTTCGCAACACAATGGGTATGGACCCTATGATAGGCCTCCCCCACACAATCACTATGGTAGACCACCACCGCCACCTGATGATTTTAACGGCCATTCTTCATCTAATAATTACTATAAACCCCATTATAATCCTCAGCCACGGCCGCGTCCTCCATCCGATCAAAAAGATAATTTCTCACAATCAGATCATACTCACACGCCTCCATTCCAAGATGATATTTATGACAAAAATAAATTGCAATCTTCTTTTGAATACTTTTCACCTTCGAATAATCCATCAAATAACGAAAAACAAACAGTTCAATCGAGTTTTAACCAAGCGAACAATAACGAAGAGGAACTAATACGTGTTATAGAATTTTTAGTCAAAAATAATAAACATGTCACCAGCACCGTTACTCCTACAGAATCTACAGATTCGGAATCGTATAAAAATCTGACAGATGAAAAGTATTCTGCTTCATATATTAAATTTCCCTTTGAAACAGAAAATCAACTTAAGGTTTATACGAATGGCGTCCAATCTACTGAAAATCCATACATATATGATGTTAGAGACGGCTTTGGACATAAAGATATTAGAAGTGATCATGAAGCGACGGAACCTAGTGATCAGTTATCTATGACAAATAAACCTATAATCAATAAGTCCTTCATTGTTCCCTTTTTTCAGGCTGTACCAGTAACTCCTGAGAATTAATTTACTATTTATTCAGATAACATCCACATCAGCATTCAACAGGTATCAATAAGTGGATAGTGTTCATCATCTTAATAATATTGCATTTATTCTTTTTTTGGAGCATTATAAATAAGGTGGTGGTGATAGTTCTTTAATGGTGAAGAAAGTAAATAAAATTTGCAAGTAAGAACGAAAAAGATGACTGTCGTTGTGATAAATGATAATAGACATAAAGAAAAATTTTAAGAACTTTATAATTTTTTAGTCTTTATTTTTAGTTATCCCATTTTTAAATATAAATTGAAAATATTTTCCAGCATATTTTATTATACAAAACCATCTCAAAAGACTTTAAAAGGTTAACAATTTGATACGGATGTACTCACATTTAATATTAATGGAACTGCAAGATATTCATACATGATAATTTATTAGTGCTTCCAAAGAAATATACAAAAATTTCATAGATGATAGTATGTATTGTATGTAGGGAATAATGGTGTAAGTTTCATCAAAATCGGTTCGGTGCTTTTCAATCTATTTACCTACTAAAAGATGTAAGTGTGACGGTCTGGCATATTGACATGAACTACGCTGTCAAAGTAATAAACACAAGATGCTATAAAAAGAAAAAATGATTATACGTGAGTTATGGTGACAATATCGATGACGTTAGTGACTACAAATTTACCGGTGATAGGATATTTATTTAGTTCATTCTATAATAGAGAAACCATTAAATAAAATTTGCATTATTATTTCATAATATTTGTTAAACTATGTACGTATCTGTGTATGTATGTGTGTATATATTAGGTAATGTTTAATCAGTTAGTAGTTAGTAGGTGATGTGACTTCATAAACCGAATCCCATTAGCAAAAGTTTATATTATGGTCGGTGTTTGTGATTGGCAGGTGGCGGTATTGTGGTTGGTTGCTTGTGGGTGGTAGTACTGATTCTATTAATAATAATAACGCTTCACACTTACACTAAGAATCCCTGGGTCGTGGGCGCCATGGACACATACAAAGACAAATACACAAATACCCAGACCGCGAACAGAAATCTAAATTCATCATTTATATTTCTACCCCGGGGATCGAACCTGGTAACCACTACACCACACGGGTTGTCAATTTGTACAAGATATATAAAAAAACTGCTTAATCACAAACAACACAACTAAGTATTTAAAATATTTCATTCATGAGGTAAATAAAACCTAATTTCAAACCGAAAAGTAAGTAAGAAATAATTTAGTTATTAAAGATTCTAATAATTTTTATTGGTATCTGTTCCCTTATTTCTATAAAAGGCAAACACGAATTCTGAAATTGCAATCGGTCCAATCTCCACCAATTCGCATTGGAGCAGCGTGGTGGAGTATGCTCCAGACCTTCCTCGGTTGTGGGGAGAGACCCGTGCCCAGCAGTGGGACATAAAAAAAGGGTTGAAGGCAGGCATATCTTGCTTTTATATTATTAAAAACGTAGTAATATCACAAAATCTTTGCTTAGATTACATTTTAAAATTCAGCTAAAAAGTGTATGATTTTTTTAGAATTTACAGGCGTGGACGCAAATCAAAGAATGCCTTCAAAACATGCCGTGAACATCAGCCTTTTGGGTAGTCTACACTAAAATTTCCTATAGATTTATAACATTATTAATTATTACTCACCTAAGATCATTAGATTTTTATATTTCAATTTGTAAGTAGAGTACCTTTTGAATCACATTTTTGTGTGGCGATGTAAATGTAGATATGGGACCGTCCATTAATCACGTGAGGTTCGAAAGAAGGGTGTGAGGGGATATATATAAAATCACGAAATATCACAGGGGAGGTGTTGTAATAATATTATCACGTGTATTTATTTTATCGGTATACTTAACCGATAAGTTACGAAATTATGTAGGTACAACATACACGTGATATAGGAAGGAAGTCTTAAACCTCACCAACCAACGGGGGGAGGTAAAAAAAGCCAAAGAACATCACATGATTAATGAACGGTAAGGCTTGAAATTGTGATCAGAGTTATGAACAGCCGGGGAGTATCATTTTAATTTTTTGGTTGCCGATTAGAAATTCTATTAATATTCATTGTTAAAGCGAAAACAATTTTTTCTTTGTTAGCTATTTACACACATTCGTAATTTTATACTTATTAAACTGTATAAAAACGACTCATTGCCTTTAAGCATTTTATTGGCTTGAAAAAAACAGATGTAATAAAACCTCTCTGCTATATTTAAAAATGTTACAAAATACCGTTGATAATGCAAAATACACAGGCCTGCAATGTTAGGCTTTTTTTAATTTTTAATGTCTTGATTTAATTTGTACTATCCAGATATTTTTCAACTAAATTAATTAAAGTCATTTCCGTAGTGACTCCTCGGGCTGTGCTCTTGTGGAACAAATGTAATTTTCTAGTTGATATGCTAGATCGTGTGTCTTATTCATGTTAGGTGGTAAGATGATAACAGAAGACCTATGAACGTGTTCAATTTTAAATGTATTATAGCAAATTATATGCATTTATGTTAATTCATTTCATTCCAACATTGTACGAGTATACTAAAGATTTCTTCTTAAAACAAACCGTACGTATAAAACTTATTCTCTAAATATTTTTGGTTAACTGAAAAACACACAAAATACACAGTAAACATTACAACAATGTATCTGTGGTCGGTTAAGCATATATTCGCCTGTTTTTTGCCATAGACGTTTCAAATGAACGGATGTCATGTCCGTAAAACACTTGAGAAGCTACCGTAATCAGTCAATGATAAATATTGCATCTCTTGCAAATATACTACCTACATTGTGAATTTAATTATTTAATATCTATACTAATATATAAAGCTGAAGAGTTTGTTTGTTTTAACGAGCTAATCTCTGAAACTACAAGTCGGATTTGAAAAATTCTTTTTGTGTATGATAGCTGCATTCATGAGGTAGGTTACATCAAGCATTACATTACTATTCTTAACGCGAGTAAAACTGCGTGGCACATCTAGTAACATATAAAACCTAGATGAACCAAGTTTAGTTTAATACTTAAGTATCGGTTATCAAAGATTATGTGTTACAAAAAGGTATATATTTGTTTAGTTTTTATTTTGTAAAGTACTACATAAATTGTACAAAATACATAATAATTATATTATATTATTATAGCTACTTATTTAAGTAAATTATGCAGATATTTTATTTCGTTATCATCAGCTAGTCAGTTCCAACTTTCACTTTTGTTTTGTTCATTTTGTTTGTATAAAAGTTAACAGTATTTATAATATATCTATATTATTATAATTAATTAGTGTAACATATCAAATGAACTAGTTGCAACAATATTTTCCGTTTTATCAGCTGTAGGGGAACTAAATTTAATGAACAGAATATATTTTGTATAAACAAAATTTAAGCTACATTTTAATAATATTCAATCAATTTAATTAACTAAGTATATTTATTATAATATGTAAGAAAATTATGTTGCGAAAGCTCAACATTAAGTTCTCGGAAGTTCAGAATGATAAATGTTAATATATATTTTATTTATTTATATATTACAAATACTGCGCATCTAATTGTTCATATCAAAAACATATTAGTCACAAGTGTTTTGTTTCAAACTCTCTTATATCAAATTATTAAGACACAAATGTCTCTTACATTAGTCATTTTATATACTTTTTGCCGTTGATATTAAAAGTCTCGGATCAGATAATTATTATTCTGTGTTATTTTAGCAGGAAAACTGTTCTTAAAAATTAAACTTGCTTCTCAATACTTTTTAACTGACTTCAAAAACGAGGAGGTTCTCAATACGACTGTATTTTATTACGTTTGTTACCTCATCACTTTCGACTGACTGAATGGATTTTAATGATTCATTTTTTATTTGAGAACTGCTGCTTCCCGCGTGGTCCCATTTAAATTAGGTCCAGTTGCCAGAACTGCCATCCATGGCATCCATGAGAATGCAGAGTGCCTACACTCTGGTGGTTGGCGAGGTATGCAGGATCCCTACACTCAGCATTGGGTGGCTTTGGGCTGAAGAAGAAAGAAGAGATCTATGATAAAACCAAATAAATTTGTAAATTTGCATTAAGGTGCTCCTAAATTTCGAAGTCGGTTATTTTTGTAACGCGAGTTATAATTATGTACGATATAAGAATCTTCTTTTATACACCTAAATATGCACATGGACACGTGCCCTAATATGGTAATATGTATTTTAATCACAATACATGATTGATTTGAATGTTATCAATACTCAGCTGTGATTAAAAAGACCAACCCAACTGTAGTCAGTTGTATATTTATACTTATTATTACTTTAAATCGTGTGTAGAAGTGCTCACATATATTATTGTTTAGCTTCTATTTAGTTATGGTTCATTATTTTGTTGATTGTTCCTTTATGAAAACTGTATGATGTTATAACTAGATTGAAAGAAATATAAACTTTTATAATCATTTATTGTTTCATTCAATTTATGGTGCTACATCCTTTTTTTACTGGAAAATGCATTTTGTTTATTTAGTCGAGCATTTAGGTATTAAATAATATATTAAATTATATTGTATCTCTACATAGTATTGATGTGTATAAGGTTGCTTTTCCTAGAGCGACTTGTACTACGAGCTATTAAATGAAATAACGTGTTAGTTCTATGAGTGCTTTATTGCGACTGACTTGTAATTTGTTCTTAAATAGGTTGTCAATGCATTGACCGAACACATAGTGTAGCTAAAACATATAGTTCGCTTAGATCTTTCAAAATACGCAACGGATTTTCATATAGTTTTTAGCAATAGATAGTGATTTAAGTGGAAAGTTTATATGTATAATTTTCTGATTCTAAGGCAGAATGAAGTTCGCCGCGGCAGCTTGTTATAGATAATGCAACAATATTATATTCCGATGTAAAATAGAAACAAATACGTTTATTTGTAGGTACCTACGTCAATAAGTCCGTGGTGTGTAAAGTGAAATGAACAGCTGTCGGTGTTTAGCCATCGATTTATTGACCGCACACCCTTAAGCATGGGTTCTCAACATTGATATGTGATTACACTAACAAGATAACTGTGAACTACAAACGAAAGACGAAACTATCAAGACTGCATCAATGTATCGTGACTGACCGATTTATTCAACAAACAAACAATCAAAATCTTTTCTCTTTATAATGGTAGTAGGTATAGATAAATAATTCATCAAAAACTTTCTTGGATACCAGGTACATACGTTGCGATCCGCACCCTTTGATGATATAAAACACATTGGTTGATACAATCAGTGAATAAAGGGTAGAAATAGTTGATAATAGCTTCATTGGGTTGGCCCCCTCCGTATCCGCCACGAGTACACCCCGACCAGCCATCTCTCTCGCGACGACTTGTTAGGTAGGTAGGCCAATAGATGTATTTCAAGCGGAGTTCATTCTAAGAGGTATTCTCTATTAGACAACTCTAGGTGCTGGGATGAATGCTTACTTAGGTACTTTCAATACAACTAGAAACGTCCTGGAACACACATACTTTAGTTGAGCTGCTCTTTACGCTAGGCAATGTGTAACGAATGCGGTCATCCCTGACCTCAAAACTAATCTAAAATTTTCCATTAAGTATTAAATTAAAATAATTGTTGCACATTAAATGTTACGTGACAAAACTAGACACAAATTTACAACCCCTGCATCATAAATAATTTGTAGTACCGTCGACATTGAATCGATGTGAAATGGGTCACCTATGTCACCATTGATGTAGAGACCACTCGTTTTAACACACGTCATAGGTATAACCTTTGTAATAAACTTACTGTCTAAAGAATGTTGGTTGTGTTCTACTAAAACATGATTATTTAACAGATTAAAACTACTTACACGTTATTGAAACGATCTAAAACTTATCAACGTAAATATCTAATTTAGGTAGTTTTAAAATTTCTACTGGTTCCTTTTACTACAAAGGCAGTATTTTTGATAGGTCAGAAAACGACGATTTTTTGCAAGCGCGAATTAACAAATCTACAAGATGAAATATCAGGAAGTAAATGTAGACTACTGGGCGATGCTCAAAGCCATGTTCGTGTACGGAGCACTGACGGCTTTGTGCTGGATAATGCTAAGGCTCTTTAACACAGTCTTCATGTTGCCAAGGAGGCTACGCAATCAGCAAGAGAACATTCAGAACTCTTTACAGGAGCTTCAGGTATGTAAAACTATCAATAGATACTATAATATAAACAATACTATACTTTAAGTATGTCTTTAAATAATAAATAAATAAAAACATTTTTATTCATCATAAGGTATTTGTATACACTCGATGAACGTCAAAAACACAGTA
>DWQK01000320.1:0-22477 GCA_018231225.1 Noctuana stator
ATTTGGTTAAATCGGTTAAGTAGTTTAGGAGTCCATCGCGGACAAACACTGTGACACGTAATTTATATATATTAAGAATGAATATTCCTAGCTTTACAATATCTAGCAGGGGCTATCAAAACTTAGTCGACTATCTCCAAATATATCGTTTACCGTTGACAAACCTATCTATCTCCTAATCCGGTCATTCCCGATCACTCAGCACTCACGAGTACAAACAGTAGAAGGCATCATTACCGTCGGCAAACAGAGTCCAGTCTGACGGCAGGAGTGCGTATGTTTAGCGACCACTTCAGGTTAATGAGACGTTTACACAATGTTACCGAGTGTTATGGGCCCGATGATTATGTGTTTACAAAGACGTATCAGGTGATAATAGTGGCTTTTTGGCTGTGGAATTGTTATGGGAGCAATTTCCGCCCTTTATATGAGTACAGCTACTTAAGTTTCACGCTGCCCTTGACCTATTTTTTACGATACTTTATATACCGATAGATACCTTCTTATAAAAGTCAAAAACCAAATTCAAATTCAAAATTTTTTATTCATCATAAGGTACACGTGTATGAACGTCAAATAATACGATACATCGGCTTTAGGCGCCCTATTGGCTAAGGACCATTTAATTATTTATTTTTTTATACATTTCATTGCTAAATAAACTTTTATTATATATTATTTAAAGTAGGTAAGTACCTGTTTATACATTAGTTGCATTCGTGTTTTTCATTGGTTAATTTAGGTGTCACGTGACCGTACGTAAACAGAATGGCATTAAGAGTCTACGCTCTATCAACTTTTGAATTAGGAATTTCTGGGATAAGCGTGCCGTCCCTCCCCCCGCGCCCCGCGTGCTCCCCGGCACCCGCGTGCCCCGCGTGCTTATCTATATACTTACCAAGAGTTCTGACTGTGCTAAAGAACTTTCCATTGCCCTTATTCTCCAGCTCCAGAAGCAAACGTTGCAGTTCGTCTTCTACTATCGCGTCTGTATTTTGACGACAGCGAAGCCATGCCAGGGTATCGCGAGCTTCCTGAATATAATGAAAGCACTTATTAATTAGTTTAACTATTATAACTTATAACAGACGAAATACGGAATATGTAAATATTTTTTGTTAAGACAAGCCACTGTTATCGTCGATTACTTACTTAAATTTTTAGACTCAAACTTATTAAAATTTTATAGAAAAACAATACTTAATTATTTAATATGGCAACCACAGCATATTATTATAATATGTACCTATAATTACAGATCGCATGCTAGTAACACATTCACGGACAGATAATGTTGGACTTTAATAAGTATTAAACTTTTAGGACCTTTATTTGAAATATTTCGATGAGATTCGATGAACTGGTGAATGAAACATGCAAAAAAAATTGATAAATTACGAATATCTCTAAGTTCAATTAACATCAGTAAAACCTTGTTGAAAACTCACCTCAACCTTCCCACTCTTTAGTAAAAACGATGGTGTTTCCGGCATGGTCATAAACACAAGCATATGGACCAAAGGAACTGCCAGACAAATCCACAGCGTCGCGTGATAGCACAAGTATTCCCCCATGATGTACACCACCAGGTTGCCCAGATTCTGAGAGAGGACAACCAAACTCCCAAGTGTTCCTCTGATGTCATCCTCACTTATTTCCTTGATGTACAGAGGCGTGACCACGTAGCAACCGCTTACTCCAAACCCGACGATTGCACGAGCGGTTATTAGGGCCCATGTCTCTGTTGAGTAGAGCTTTAGACCCCAGCAGAGCTGATGGAAAACGGGGATATGAAGTATTTTAAGTAAACGCTGGAACATCTATCTATTTAGAAGTAGAAAAGATTTGTGATAGCATAATGACATGTCACTTGCGAAGTAAAAGTTAACGAAGTGATTAATTAGCGATTGCATTTTTGGCATCAGTACAGATCCCTAATCAACTGATAGTTATTTTGGAAATATATTTCATGTACAGAATTGACCTCTCTACAGATTTATTAGGATTTATATTCATGCAAATTACAAAAGATGTGAAGACAGAATAAAGAAACAAAGGGAAGTAGGCAGATAGACTGTGTTAGGTGGTAAGTTATCACCATTTTCAAATAGTGTTATAGTATTACCATTTTCAAATAGGTATTTGTAGCTTAGCTAATTTATCTTAAGCTTAAGTTAACGTCACTCACAGCCATAGAAAATGACGTAAGCAAAAGTGCCTTCTTCCTTCCGAAGTTGTCCACGATAAACCCGAATAGGAAGACACTGGGTGTTCCCACCAGGTACACGATGGACGCCATCCAGGATATCACGTCCGGATGCACCGGCGCCGCTGCCGGCGTGTCTTCCGACATAAGCCGCGGGCCCATGGGTGAGAGCCACCCCACTGCCGTGCCGTACGAGAGGACTGGTAGGACCACTGTAAGAGAGTGTAATTGTGAATATTTTACATTTATATAGGAATCGGCTCTGCTGGGAAGCAATCGAACCATCTTCTACCGTGAAGCAATTTATTGTACCTACTCGTATTTTTGGAAGGATGGGGTAGTTGCCATGACACACTTTTAATATGCCAACATCTTGAACTCGGCTTGTGTAATTGAATGTTGCCAATTTTTATTTATTTCTAAGAAAAAGGGTTTTGCAAACAATTGGGATAATGAAAGTACAAGTAATTTAATTTTAATTGTAACTAACAATTAGACGTATCGAAGTAATAAAACAGTAGATATTGTAAAAAAAAATTCAGACACAAAAATTAGTGTTCCCAGTAAATAGAATCAATTCAAAAGTATATAATAGTTTTAAAAAGGCCGTCGTGCAACGGCGCCATGCATACCTATATGCACAAATGATAATTCAATAAATTCTAGGTATCTTTAATTAAATCTTACGTAAGTCAATAGGAACCATACCAGAATAATAAAACGAGTAATAAAGGTTCTACAACAATGTAACAAGTTGTTTACCGGTGCCATTAATGTATGGAGATAGTTCGCTCCCTATTAATTATAAGGTTCAACCAATGTCAACGAAGTGACGAACCTCGTGGAAATATTTGAACACTAGCTGTGTCACGCGGTTTCTCCCGCTTTAAGAATTGTGACTTAACGCTCGATAGCCTATAACTTTTCTCATTAATGTAGTATCAGAGACAAAAAGGATTTTTCAAATCCGACTTGTAGTTCCAGAGATTAGCGCATTCAAACAAACAAACTCTTCAGCTTTATATATTAGTATAGATAATACTTGTGTTACGGTGTGTGTGATTGAACTCCTCCAGTTCCAGTCAGCTAGTATATAGGTATATAACATTACACTTTTTGAATCAATTAACAAATCGGCTCATTGTGACCTTGTTTTTTATACATCAATAGTCACGAACCTCAAAGTTGCCCTTTAAGCACAGATGACTTCGACAAAAATCTCCTTCCAAAGCTTGAACTCGAGCCAAGTGACACGCTAATTTGGGCGAAAACAATATTTTGACTCTCCCGTAGCTAATATCCATAAATAACGAAAACGACTGGATTTGTTTACAAATGTAGAGTGATCGATGAGGAACAACTAGCTAACTCGCTTTGAAGTATCCTGGGAATGAAGGATTGGTTTGTAAAGGAACTTATATTCGCCAGCGTCATTTATCTCTTGGTAATGCGCTTTTACAATGACGGATACATTCTGGATTTTCAATCAATTAATTATGCTTTGGACTTCGTTGTGAAAATATATACCTTTATACTTTTATACCTGTATACCTTATAGTTTTCTTCTTATTGCTTAACAATTACTTTGGCATTTTTATTAATGTGACAACTAATAAAAAATAAATGTATTTTGGACTTTTATACGTTTGATTTAATTAGCTAATGTATTATAAGGTAACAAATAAAGTAACGAAAACTGGGACTGTATGTGTTTAATATTACGTCTTAGTTTAGTAAAGAAAAATATTATTAACATACAGGTAATAATACCTATGCTTCGCCTATATAGATCTGAAAATCTTAAAATAATTTAAAATATCGGCGAAATCTAAAAAACAACAACGGTAAAAGAATTTACTAATAAAACCTAATCCTACCTTACCTACCTACTTTCCTGCCTACCTAATCTACAAACCTGTCTATCTTCTTACTCACTGCTGAATTCCTAGAAATTTTCAAACACTTTTGTCTGTTTTTTAATTATCCGGTATCAGCTAGTGGTGTTCAAATAACAAATCTCCAGGGGAAATAGGTTAATCGTGCTCTGTGGACTCTGCGGTCTGTCAACAGAATATTCGAGTGTCCCTTAATTTAGTGCTCGAAGTGGGGCAGAGGAGTGCCCTATGCATACGTTACAAAGGTATAGATTCCAAATTAAATTTTATTAAAGTCTGTGACAATGGATGTATGTTATTTTCAACTATTTTACTTTAAGTTGGTTTTCATTTATACTTAAAATAATTTTATTTTATACTTTTTTAATTTTTAATTTAATTTATAATTGTCCACTCCATGCACGGTAATGTGCTTAAAAATTAGGTAGATTAAAGCTTTCTCTTCTCTTTGATCATTTTAATGTAAGTTATTTTGATTTAATTAATAGTAGTTAATTTGATTTTTGTGCTTGTTTTATAAAATTAATTTAATTTAATTTTGATTTTATTGTTATGTAAACATAAATTTTATTTTATTACGGTTCTTTTTGTATTTGTAATTTCAATAAATTGTTAATGAATATATTCGTTGTTAATGAATGGAACGCGTTTTCTGAAATCAATTATTATTTTTAACAATATGATGAAAATTGGTACGCGTAAGATAAATGAAGGCACTTAAGCTAGTCTTAAGCACCGTGGTGTGCCATTGTAATGTTTCAATGTCCAAGGTCATTGAATTCACTATCTGACGAAAAACAAAGTAATCAACATAAGTACGCACTTTCAGCACCGTTTAGTATTTAACTATTTCCCGCATAAACTGTCGTTTATCTGTGGTCCATTATCACTATTTTCATATTTAATATAATTATGATTATGTACGAGCGCGGATAATAAATATATCAAGCTCGAAATAACGCATAATATAGGATATGATCAACAACATAATATAAAGTGAAAATATGTGTATTGCGTAAATAAAATGGTATATCTTTACAAATCCGTATTGGCAGAGCACGCTGGAGTGTGCTTCAGGCCTTCCCCGGTTGTGGGGAGAGACGCGAGCCCAGCAGTTGGACATAAAAGGGATCGAAGGCATCTGTATATTGATTGACTAGGTAGATTCTACAATCAACAAGTCATTCATTTACGATAAAATAAATCATGTATCGACCACAGTTCACTTGCCCAAAGGGCGTGCGCCCTTGAGAAGTAGTATAACTTTACGTTTAATTTCGTCTTGCTTTTGATTGGTACTTCAGTGTAAGGGCCGGTGAAATTCGAGTCTATTCAGTTACCTCATTTGCAATTCTTCTCACGACCAGCGCAGCCCATTTGAGTTTCTGATCAGACTTACCCACTTGATTTTACCTTTATTTGAAATCTCGTTAAAGACATTTTTACCTATTTATTTTATGTCGCTTTCTTATAGAAAACGGAAATGGATGGAGATCACAGCAGTGAAAATAATTTCGAAAGCAATGGATTTCATAATAATTGATAATATATTATAATTATTTCGTTTCGCTGCCGTATGACTATGTACCTAGTACTGCGGAACTACACCAATATAAGCTTAGTATAAAACAAAATATTTGTTAAATTTATACTTGTTTTGGCGCATTTAGGAAATCACTTTAGAATACTGCACGAAACTTCCAATATATATTAATGTATATGTGTGGTACATAGGTGGTATGTATGTATAATCTATTTTAGTATCTTGTAGAGACATCTTAACAGCATACGTCTAGACACTTTCACCTACATACAAAGTTGTTTACTTTTTATACCGCGGATAAGCAATATATTTTCTCATCAGAATTTCTTGTCTTATTACCAAAGTGTTTGAGAGAAACCCTGAAATAACGTACCTTAAAAGACGTCTAAAGCCGATTGAATTTTTAACTTATATAAGTGTATTTAAATGCCTGCGATGAATTAGAATTTTTACTTTGAATTTTGCTTTTGTTTTTTAAATAAATTTGTTACGAACAAAAAGCGACTTTCAAAATTCAAAATGGCACTAAATATGCTAATTAATAATACCTCTGTCTAATAAATAATTGTAAAGTGCGTCGGAAGAGAGTCGGGTACACAAAATCCGATGTTTGTGTGGTATTTATTTTTATTTATAGAAATACCGTTAAAATATTTTTACCGCGCGAAATGAAAATCGTCTTGGAGCCAACAGCTTGTCAGTGACCGTTTGTTTCCGAATATATTTGCGTTAAATGATATCCAGGAATAAACCTTGGCGACTTTTGCAGCGAAATAAATCAACTCAATCTAAAAATATGCGGGAAACTTGCAGACCTTCGTACATGTATTATTATAATGTTTTTATTTGTTGTCGTAAAATTTGAATTTCAAAGGAGTTATTTAAGGAGAATAAGTCGACATTATATTTTATACTCCTAGTTTTGTAGCAACATAAAACTTTGGATGGACGTCATTCTTTTAAACAAATTGTCAATGAGAGTTCACAACAATGCCTTGCATATGCTATGCATACCGCATGGAAAAAGAAAATAATTCATTGTTGAAATATAGGTTAGTATTAGGATGCATGTAGATGTTTGATAAAAAATCTTTCCAACTAAATTTTATATTTAGGTAGGTACCTGAAATTATGCAATTGGTAACCATAGATTAATTAAATAATTACACAAACATAGTCGCAGCAAGCGATATAGACATATAAATATTCTCATGTTCTAAATACTCGTATATACCTACTCGATTGTTATTTTCACTGTAGCTTTCCCCAACATATCTCAGACCATTTATTTACCTACGCAATGTATCTTGTTAATGCTACATACAAATATGGGGACTTAGCACGTAAATATGGGGTTTAAATATTAAAGGTAATTAAAAATGTCTCTAATAAAATTAACGTGTCTATATCAGTAAGTACTTAATTTACGCAGTTATTTATTTGTTTGCGCATGATTTTTATAGGTGTTTATGGTTAATGGATGATGAAGATAGACAAATGACTGCTACGTATGCCTGTCTGCAACCTTTATTTTTGGTCTCCATCAGTATGGCTGTGGGGAAGGGACCTGCCCTGAAGCCCACAGCCGTGATGAAGCTCGAGTATACTACACCACGCTACTCCTATGCAGATTTGTAGAGATACGGGTTAGTTGGCCACCCATGTCGAATGTTGTCAAATCTACGAAAGGAACGACCAGGTTTAACGACTGTTACCTATCGACAATATTATAGTCGTCAGACATCGATCGGCTTATTTGGCCCAATCCTACTAGACTCGTTTTTATTAAATCTGTGTTTATTGTAATTTACATTCTTAAATTATACGTCTACCTATTCCTCGCTTAATTTATAATTTCTGGTTGCCATGGATACAGAAACACATGTGCGTACACATAACTTTGTGGCAGAATTAAATATTAACGAATGCAAACACGAAGTCGTAAATTATATGTTTCGAACTTGCTTTCGTTTATAATTTTGTACAAATAAATTTCATTGCCGTCGTCATTTACATATTTTTTTATTGATCTAATATGTTCTTTTTTTTTGTTATTTATATTTAGTGATCATCTTGGTCTATTAAAATCTTACCAGAGCAGGATCTTAATATAAATCATACGATACACTAAAAAGAAAAATAATAATCACTAACACTGTTCTCAAAAAAACTATAAAAAAAAGTCTTTTGCCACATTTATTAAAAAAATCAACTTGTCAAAATTCGCGAGTTTTTAATTCGTGCGCATCACGCGCTCGAACTTGAAATAAGAACGCGTCACAGAGTAGCATTCATATTATTGTTTTAATTCTGTCATCGTGTAAAAATATTTTGTGCGAAAGTTTGTTTTTAAACGCGGGAGACGCTAGCTTGGCGCGGTCGTTCAGCCGACTGAAGCGTCCGCACGACAGGCGAACACTGGTCACTCAGTCCACAGCTATCGATAGCACAATCTTGATAACACCGTAACAATGGGGTCAGGGTTTAACTTGAATCAGTGTTCAAAACCCATCTAATTAGGTTAGACTTAAGAAAGCTCTAACACTAATTTATCGTATTCTGTACACCGCTGCACGTTTTCTCTTCGACCTGGATTCCGAGTTATCGGATCGAAACACGATTTCATTAGGCTCGGAAAGTTTTTACCATTGCTAAATTAAAATTCTTCTTTAGTCTGTATTAATTCCACTCATCATAAAATTTCCATACCCGCCTTCTAAGAAAATCGATTCCAAAGGAGTAAACTCCAAAAGTTAAGAACTTAAAAAGGAGCCTCGCTTATTGGTAAATTCATGTCATTTGTTATCTTTATTAGGCGATAGTTAATTTTTAACTGAATAGTATCGTAGATTCATGACATACGAAATTGAATTGAGTTAACACAGAACTTTAAAAATTCGTAGCTAAAACTTCGTAGTCCTTGGGTTTCCTTTCGTGATCACAGGCTTCGTAGGCCATAGGGTACGTAGGCCACCTACGGCGTAGGCTTCGTAGGCCGTAGGTAATACTACCAATATCCGCTACGCTGTACAGTTTTACTACGCTTTATGGTAATCGTGATTTTTATAATTTCATCAATTTAAAAATATTTTTTTTAGAAAATAAACCTAAGAATGAAAAGATATTTCATTCTTAGGTTTTCATACTCGTACAGACGAGTACTATTCCTTTTATCAAATAAAACTTGCCCAACCTGATTGGCCATTGGCTAAACTCTTTTTAAAAAGATACCCATCAGAATGACAGTAATTTAAAGATAAAAATAGAGTCATTAGCAATTATATGACAACATAAAACAACCATTGTGAAAGTAGGTAAACCTGAGTTATAACCAACATCAAAAGCGCCTGCCATCGGGAAATGCGCGTTTTTTTTCTTCTAGTGCTTTACGAGCGTGTTTTATGTTTTTGCCAATAAAATACTCACAATAAACCATGTGGGTTTATGCCAGACATTTCACTTACCAAAACTGTCGAAATAGTGAAAAATTTTTATAGAAATTCACAAAGGCAAAAGTTGTCTTATGGTAACAAAATTGCCGGGTTGGGAATAATTTTGTAACTACTTACTTCGCCTTTAGAAGTAACGCAACTCTATACGATACTAGCTGACTCGGCGAACTTCATAACGCCTCAAAATCAGTTAATGATACATATTAACCTTTGTCTTAAATCACTCTATCTATTGCCAAAAACTGTTAAGTAGTTTTAAAATTAGTTTATAAGATCCAAGCGAACAGACAGCGGAAGCAACTTTTCGACTCTACCTCGTTGAATCCTTAATGATATAACGAGTATAAAATACGTACGTACGTTAACTTCGGCGTCTGCGACGCAATGATGATTAATTTATAGTTATTTTACGTTAGCTTTAAAGTTATTTAAGCTGTGAATAGCAGTCTTTGACGTCTCGCTACGACCTTATTTACCCCGCCCAAGAATCCCAAGATACGCCCTTGTTATTATCACGACTACGTACTTAATTTACATCAAATTTACATCAAATTTCAGAATATAATTTTAGCCGTATCCTTAGTCTACCAGGCCACAAGCCAGCGGACCTAATTCTAAATCAACTTTCCAGGAATCAGTAAATAATTAATCACAAACGTTTATCACTTATTTTACTTTTGTCTTTCAATATTCATATTTCAATATTCATCATGACAATTTGATTATAATCATATTAATTCAGTAAAATACTATATGTGGTCGATGTATGTAATTTCACTGAATTAATATGTAAATTATAAATAGAATAGAAATGCATGTGTACTTGTATGTTCCTTTCCTACTCATTAAAAATAAAAAACATGTATTTATAACAACAATTATTGTATTAATAATTAATCGGGAAGCATTTTCAACCTGTGTTTCTATTTAGAAATTAGATGAAATCATTTTATGAATTGTTCATAGGTGCCTACGAATATGAATTTCACTGATTTTCTCAATTTCTATTTTCGGAAAGATGACAGGAATATTTGCCAACAATTTCATTTGCCGAAATTAGATTGTTTGAATCAATAAGAATTCGTTAATGAAATGGTGTGTTGTTCTATTTATTACCCACGTTTACATTATAAATAAAGATTTTAAGCTTTACACCTCTTATACCTCGTATATTATTATATTAATTGGCTCGTCCTAAAAATTCATTTTGTTTTCTGTTAATACTTGTTTTGTTTCGTGAAGGCGTTGCTCAAATTTTATATTGTCATTCTTATGCATTATTTCTAAAAGCTTTTTTTGATTTTTTATTCTGTTCTAAAAATGTTCGTTTTATAAAGACCTACGTTGAAAGATCCATCTCCATCTTTCCTCGGCTATCGAAACAGTTTCAGTTTGAAGATACCAAAACTGAAAGCTCTGCGACTAGTAACGCCATCTGTCTAGCAGCTAGCTGAAAACGCCTTCAGTTAGTTTCAGTAGTTCCGACAAATACGCTGTAAAATATATGGCGTTAGTAGACTCTGTATAAATTTTTACCAGTAACGTCGTTCTGTTTGGCTAACAAAATGTAAGATGGCGCCACAAGTTATCGTAAATTAAGAAATATTTTTTCCAGAAACACTCAATTAAAACTTAAATGCTGACTCAAAAAATTGTAGTAATTTTTTATTGCCTTACTATTTACCTGCTAATAATATTTAAAATGAGATAAGAATAGAATACATGCATTATCTTCTATGCATAAGTTAGTTTACAGAAAATGAAAGCGTACACACATAAGATACCATACAACTTATTAACAAAATAAAAATGACTACCTGATATTTGTATTAAAACAAGGTGTAGGGTGAGTGATTGTAATCACTATGCTGAGGTAAAAAATAGCAAAAACAGTAAAATTGGTACCGTTTTACTGCTGTCAGAAGTGGGATTCGAACCCACGCCCACAGAGTGGACTGCGACCTGAACGCAGCGCCTTAGACCGCTCGGCCATCCTGACATGGTAGACAAACTGTAAATACTTCTATCGTTTTATATTTTTTCAATACTTTTGTCATACTCTGACCGTTGCTTCATTGAACAACGAAAAAATACAGCGTACTCTCGCTACGTATAGCGACACCGGCTCCAAAATGGTACCAAAGACCACATCAATAGGCGCATATAAATTGCTTTGTCCTGAAGGACTGACTTAGTGATGGATCATTGCACTGCCTAGACCGCTAAACGTACAGACCTGAAACTTGGATGGTGTGATCTTTGTATGACGTAGGCATTCGATTAGAAAGGATTTTCCAAAATTCTACCCCTAAGATGGTGAAAAGAAGGGCAAATTTTTATATAAGACAACGTCATTCCTTAGTCTAATTTACTATACTTTTGATTTTTAGATCCGTATTGTAAAGCAGACGGAGTCGCGGGGACAAGCTAGTAATTCTATGAAATTTATTCGTAAGGCGTAGGATCTCCCGTTCAAATAAATAATTTGCAACAATGACTTTAATATTTAAACAAGCAAAGTTGGAGAAACAATCTAAGATATTTAAGTACGTGTGTTAAAACTAATTAATACTTATTTGATTAAATTATTGCATATTACGGCGTTAGATTAAATTTTAATTATACATTGAATTTTACAAATTGGCCAAATAATGATATTTTGTCAAAACTAGATAAATCCTATTCCGTGAGTCTATTCAATTGTAGTACCCAAATAGCTTGAATGAACTATGAAAAATATATTACGAGTAAATACACGCAATAATGAGAGTAGGAAAAAGATACTTGAGAAAACTGAACCTCGTAAAGCTAGGACTAAACTTAATCATTAGAATACTGTTCACTCCCGTTTTCATACTGAGGCACGTTATCAATATCTACTCAGTATTCTTCCACTATAAAATATTAAAAATTCCATTATAAAATAACATGTAGCACACGCATGGTTTTGTTTCCAAGTGACCCACATTTATAATTTGTTATCATTATACATTTGTAAATAAAAACATTGTGGTGTTTGTCTGAATGTAACGTTTTTATTTAGGTACAAAATTTTTTTTATTATAGGACTTATATTTAAAAGTTTCATACATATTTTTTTATTTATTTATATTATTTGTGGTTTTTTGCATCACGGCAACGTATTAATTGGTTGACTGGGTGATGATTGGGGTATATTGTCTATACGTGTGTTAAAATCGGCGCAAGGGGTATTTCTATACTTTAAATATTTTTTCATAACAACAGCTGATATATGTAAGGAGTTACCGTTAGGGTTTCAATTTTATACTTTGTGTACTGTATATAAATTTTTATAACGATCAGCTTACCCCAAGTTCCTCACTCTACCACACTCTGCGGTTAAAACATCGATAATGACCAACCAACCAATAGAACTAGTATTAGAAAATATATAAAACAAATGTAGAAGAAAATAATAACAGTTTCGACTAAGTATATTTAGAACTTGAAAGTTTTGTTTACGTGAATTCCGAAAATTATTAGCTTATTAATTGTGCAATTAAAAAGTTGAATTTGTCTTAAATATGTCTTCCAAAACGGACCCCAACGGTGAACCGGAAGTGACAAACCTTCAGGAGTATTTACGCATACGCTCCGTACATCCTAACGTTAATTATGGTAACTAGATACTGCATAAATCTGTTTTTCTTCTTCTTAAATCATTCGCCGTTCATGCTATGCAAACTTATTGTAGTATATACCAGGTGTAATCGTTAAGTGGGCACAGGCGATTATTCCGTAACTGTTACAGATATCAAAAAACTTTTAACTTATATCAAAAGTACTTGACCTAATGAGTAAATTTCAAGTTTCAAACAACAATTTCTCGTTTTATTTTTAAAAAGTTATTATTGTCATTTTACTCATTCTTAAAAAAATCATTTGCGTAGATATATTTTTGATTTTTGGGGACTGATTCCAAAGACTACGCGGACGAAGTCGCGGAGATAAGCTAGTTTATTCTCTTAACGAGTACCTACTTTAACTTTTCCGCAGATGAATGCATCGACTTCCTTAAGCGCAAAGCTCAGGAGTTAGAGCTTCCTGTACAGGTGTTCGAAGTGGTCCCCAAGAAGCCAATCTTGGTGATGACATGGGAAGGTCTGCAGCCCAACGAACCCAGTATCCTGCTCAACTCGCATATGGATGTCGTACCGGTCTTTGAGGTAATATGCGATAAAGCGATTTGAACCAAACCCAATGGTTTCGTTCAAATTGCTTCATGACTATGTGAAAGGTGTAACACGTAATTTATATATATTAAGATTATACCAAAAAAAATTAACTAATGGTACAAATGGCGGACTTAATGTTAAAAGCATTCTCTGTCAGTCTACCTTTGGGCTAAGCAGAAACCACTGAGTGCTAGACCAGCCTATTTTACCCATGATGTAATACAGTGCTTCAATTTAGAGGTATTGGATAGTGGCTATCTCTCTTGTCAGAAATGAACGTCTTTGAAAAGCACTCATGATGAATTTCGTAAAAATAAGAAAAGTAAAAAATCCATTTAAGATCTGTCTTAAGTTTTGTAGCTGACCACAGCCGTTTTTATTAAAGGCTTCTAGAAATTCCGCTTTTATCTCTTTCAAACTTTTCATATTTCTTTGCAAAAATAGTGTTCCAGTTATCGAATAAGTGAGGAAGATTTATTTTAGAAGGATGTAGCTAATTTTAAGTTTAGTTTTTGCTTCATTCTCATACTAGATTTCAAGATTTTTTTAGGGAAATTGGGACATTGATATTGACATATACTCGTATGTAATTACTCCTACAAGACACAAGATCTGGAAACAGAATCTTAAATCTGAGACTTACTCGTAATAATAGAGCGCTCCAACCCGATTAAATCTTCTATTTAGTACCTAATTTGACTCACCGGCACCATGCCGATCCGGCATACTTTGAATGTCCTGGGATTCAATTCGCAGCAGGGTAGTTTCAAATTTAAGAAACTTCTTATTTCCCTAGGAAAGCTGGACTTACCCTCCGTTTGAGGCTCGAATCGTGGATGGTGTTATTTTCGGTCGTGGAGTGCAAGATATGAAGTCAGTGGCCATCATATATCTTGAAGCCATTCGAAAACTAAAGGAGGATGGCGTGAGATTGAAGAGAACTGTACATCTTACATTCGTGCCTGGTAAATACTTTTAAACGCGCATAGCCCACTTACCATCAGGCGTGATTTAAGTCAAACGCAGACTGCGTATTTAACATAAAAAAATTTGCCCATCTGACAGTTTTTTTATTATCTATATTGATAAGTTAAGTTATAAATGTTTTAATAATTTTAGACGAAGAAACGGGCGGCGTTGATGGTATGGCCAAGTTCGTTCATACGGATCATTTCAAAAACCTAAACGTAGGTTTTGGCCTCGATGAAGGCCTCCCCAGTCCTAATGATGAGTACGTAATTTACAATGGAGAAAGGAGCATTTGGCGTAAGTTTCTTTTATATAATAAGCAATTCTTGAATTTCACACATTCTGCTTTTATAGTTTTTTTACTTGCTTCCTTCTTTATCATTTATTGTCTTATGTCCTCTCTGTCGATGTCAAAATTACAGACGAAAACATAGACGTACCCACATCAAAAAATCATCGAAATAAATGAGTTCCTATGAACGGATAACCCATAACAAATGGACAATGGAGGTGACTTGTAAAGTGCTATTTCCTTTAAACAAACACACAGTACATTCTTCTTATTCGTCATAAAGATATTGCTAGGTGGTATTTTACTCGGCCGAAGTTACTCGTGCCAAACTGAAAGACTTCTGTGTTTGTTATCTGTTCGGCAATTTTAAATTTTCCGTCCGTTTAGGCGGACAGATTGTTGGAGCTTTCTCAAATTACTTTCTTATTTGGTTACGAAACCTTATCTGCTTTCTGCATTTATTTATTTATCAGAATAGCTTTATGTTTTTTCGATTTGATTGACTACTAATTGTAATTGTAAAGTTTTGTATTTTAAGTGATCACCTAACATCTCAGTTGATTTTCCTTTAGTAAATTTACTTGAACAATCTATAGTATTAAGTTACAGCGCCCTATTTAACAGGTATAGTTTGTCTGTAGTTATGTTATTTAATATAATTTTTTATTACTTCTCTCTAATCTTTTTTGTACCTACTGCTTTCATGTTTCTCTGCACATCCCAAATTTGATTGGAAAAGATCATCCTCTGTACCATAATTTTATTGGGGTATATTAAATAAATAACCATTCGCTTCTCCAATCTAACTACTAAAGTGTACTTTCGTAGTTTATAATATAACTGATTTCTGTGCTATAAACGGTCCAACAAGGCGCTTATTACAGCTATTATGTGAGTTGACAACGCAATTTACGTGTTAAACTATAATTATAGCATTTGCCATCAGATATCAACGTTATTTGCCCTGGAAAATCCGGCCACGGATCTCTACTGTTGCCGAACACTTGTGGTGAAAAGGTAAGCTTTTTATTTTTAATGTTATGTTTATAAAAACGCAAATCGGGTCAATAACAGCAGACCTTTGGTTATAATATTTTCGCAGAATGTAAGGCTTCGGTGTGATACTACCTAATCCTACTGGTACCTCCTTAAGTATAGGAGTATCTGTAACGAACACGAATACATCTATATATTTACTTTTGCAAGCGAAAATGTAAGGGGTAAACCAACTCACTTGATTGCTCTTAAAATCAAAAAATTTCAAATGCTCTTTAAGCCGATAAATCGCAACTGCGTTTTGAATTACGGCTAACATTTATAAAATTTTTGAAGTATGGGTTATAACAATGTCTATGGTTGTATGATTATTAAGGGTTCATGAGAAAAAACGACTAAAGACCAACTTATGATGAATTATCAACCCTCGCCTATCGACATGGCAAAACGTAACGCGTACTTTATGAGTTGCCAATCTGTGTAAATAACTTGTGTTACTTTATGTTAAATTAAACTGTGATTGCCTGAATCTATAATGCAAATTAATATGCAAAAACGAACAGATTGGCAGACATCCAACCCAGCGTATGGACCACATTTATCCACAGATAACCATTATAACGCTTAGACTGAAAGCCACTGGTTTTTATGGCGGCTGTAAAACTATTAGCTTATGATCTTTTATAGCTAAATAAAGGCATAATAAATAAACAAAGCAGTAACGCTTCAAACTCAGTCCTATAAAGGAAGGAAAGAAGAAGAATAGAAGTTCATTGGGAAGGACCTCATAACGATTTGAAACTAGTCAGGCGTTCCCGAAAAATATACATGAGTTAAGGCATGTGTGCTTATAAAAAACTGTGTTCCTCCAATTTCGAAATTAAACTAATAGTATTGAATAGTAATTTGTGTGCAGAAATGGTTGATATGCACAAAATTAGCAGATTGGCAGCTCTCCAAGCGCTGGGAACACGTTACCCACAGCAGTCTGTTACGTGCTAAGCTTCCGTGTTCCATAAGTCAAGGTTTTAGGAGGACGGGTATAAAGAAGGATTGATTTGGCACTCGGGGTGCTAGACACTCTGTATATTTTTCTCTCATAAAATGGAAAAATGTAGAATGGCGCAACTAGAGTATGTAGTCACCAAAAATCCAGTGACATCCGACAATAACAAATATGGGGACCGGTTGGATCTTGGCGTAACAATCCCTCATCCCCCGTATTAGAATTTAGAATTAAATCCCACACGTAATTTCAGACTTACCTATTTTGTGTCATTCGATCGCTCTGTGAAATTTGATTTTTTGTTAGCTTTGTGTTCCCTCTTAAATCTTTCTTTTGTTTATTAATCCAAAATACTCCCAAAACGATGAAGCGCATATCGAACAAAAGTATTCATTAGAAGGGTCCTGTGTTTGATTTCCAGCATGGCAGAAGTTTAAATTATGAATTTACGATCAGATTTCATCAATACGTGACAGAGCCCAATCGAATAGACTCGATCAAAATTGATAGCGAATTGGCTATCTTGGGAATAATTTCCTATTAAAATGAAATTAAGTCTCGTACCATCAAAAGATCTTATTATCTGGAATGTTATATCATTTTGTGCATTTAAATTCCACGACTCCGCTACATTAGGAAAGATTTACGACGCGGTTGTATTAGTCTGAGTAGGTATTTTGTTTAATCCCATCTACTGCATTAGGTCCGCGACAATGACCGGGGTTTTAATTCATTAGTTAGTGTTGCCCTTTTAAGCTTTATAAATTGTTCTAAGACGATAATTAGTAACACTTTTTCGTTAATTTGGAAGACTTAAACGTACTGATTAGAATAGATAATTTTTTTCAAGAATTACGGGTTATTCAACATCAGTATACAGATGGACTGGATGAGCATATAATGTAGAATATAGACTTTATCAGTCTGTTATAAACTAAACTAGGTCTATTAGATAAAGTTACTCACAACGCTCAGTTTAGATAAATTATTCTATTTGTGCTTTTTGTCATTGAGGAGTTCCGTTGTGTGCCCAGTAGATGCTTATCAAAATCATTACGTCTCAGAACACAGTTAAGTGTTTATCTATAGCTAAATATTTAAACCTAGTAGTGTCAAGAATTATTCTACCAATATGTTACTATTTGGTTTAAAGAGTATCAGGTTAGGCCTTCATAATCCATCTAAAAAGTAGCCAGACTGAAAGAAAATCGTCTGTCAGAATCCCTGTTTGTGCACATGTTGTAGGTACATACTTTTACAGGGAATAACTTGTACTCTCTTCCATTTTTAAGATCGATTATAAATGTATATTTTAGAAAAAGTACAGTATCTATCTCAATATTTCTATTTCAATATTTCAGATAAGGTACATAATAGACAAGTTCATGGACCTACGCCAGCAGTCGAAGAGCGCGCTCGAGGCCGACCCCGCGCTTACGATCGGAGATGTCACATCTGTCAACCTCACCAAGCTTAGCGTAATGTTTTATCTCTGTCTAGTCGTATAATCTTGTAATGTTTTATCTCTTTCTACGGTCTATAATATGTATCTAAACTTCCGGAATGCATTACATTTATATTTTTATCTTTATATGTATATAGAACGCAGAATTGATTGACTGATGTATCAACGCAGAGACCAAACCCTTAAAGCTAGAAACTTAAAATTTTGCACACATGTTTCTCTTATGACGTAAGCATCGACTAAGGAAAATTTTTAAAACTTTAACCCCCACGGGGGTAAAATAGGGAGTAAAAATTTGTAAGAAACTTTTTATTCCTTGCTTATATTTGGCATAAAATTTCGTATGAATTGAAAACGGCAAAAATAATGAGTTACGTATTTCAGCGTATTTCAAAATTCAACTCCTAAGAGGCTAAATTAGTACAAATTATTATGAAATCCACGCGGGCGAAGTCGCGGACAAAAGCTAGTCAATATATAAAAAGCAATTTTGAATTTTTAAACAGTGAAACGCTTTTAAATATTTAATCCTAACATTGGCAGGGTGGAATCCAGGACAACGTGGTTCCAGAAAAGATGACAGCTACGTTTGACATACGCGTTGCACTCTCGGTCGATCGCGAGGCATTTGAAAATACGGTGAGCGGAATTCCAAGAATTTTTCATCTCGTTTAGCCCTAGATGAAACCAAGCCATAACTTGATAACATCAGATTACCAGCAAGCATGCTCCTTTGTTCCTTATTTGTTCATAAATAAATGTTTTTACAGAGTAGTTCATGTGTTGATCAAGTTTAAAAAACATAACTGCAGGTACTCGTACCATGTACCAAAAATCCAATGACAATTTTCGCAGAAGATTGAACGGAAATTTAAAACGGTAAACTCATTAAAACATGTTTGCTGATCGAATGAACTTTACATGTGAATTTACATACTGTTCGCAACGTCCATTATGGTTCAAGAAGGTTATAATTGTAAAAAGTTGTATTACAGTGCATATTTTCGGCGGATAAGTTAGAAGAGATCTACAGAGCCTTTAGTAACTATTATCTTTTTATTCTACGCCTAAATTGATAGTTCAGTATCTTATAAATACTTTGAGTATCTAAGCCGAATATAAATAATTGCTCTAAGGTTAGATAGAACGAACAGCAAGAACCAAAGCAAACTAACCCGTGAAGGGTTCATACTAAAAAGTTCAAATTGTTAGGACATTTTCGTATTAACGTTTTGAACATAATTATTGCGTTTCAACCACAAAAAAATTTTAAAAAAAGCACTAACTGCCAAGACCTAAAAAGTAATGGAAGTAAAAGTAATAAAATATTTGTTACTAAATGTTTTGGCGGGTGCAACAACCACTTTCTATTTTTCTAAGGATAATCATCGAGCTATTCAGACTGGTGATATGGATTCGTCATACATAGCTTCTCAGTCACATAATCAAATATATAGCTTTTGTCAAAACATCTAATATTACTACTTAATAATACAGATCAAACAGTGGTGCAACGAAGCTGGTGAAGGGGTGACATATGAGTTTACCCAAAAAAACCCTAACGTACCGCCGACGAAGGTCGACAGTTCTAACACTTACTGGCTCGCGGTAAAGGCGGCTTTGGAAACGCTGTAAGTAATGTTAATTATTGTATTTTTAACTTATGATGATAAAAAATAATGTAGATAAAATTAGAATTAGAACTTTTAGTACATTAGAATTCATATACACTGGGATTCCCCGTGACGGTGCTATGGATACACACAAAGACTAATTAAACACAAGAACAAGAAGACAATTTCTGTGAGTCTGCGTGTTCAAGACTCGAAATCGAAATTCATTTTTTACCCCGTTTGGAATCAATCCCTTCGAATAGCGAACGTGTATGGTTTGATAACGAGTATAACCACTACATCACGCCAACTTCAATGTCATATTGTTCTGTTTAATTGAATAATAGACATGTTAGACTTTCAGTCATACACCTCAGTTAGAATTCAGTTAGAAAATAATGCAATTTTATTTTCTAAGAGTTTTTTTTAATTTTCTCAGGCAAATTCCGTACAGCGTGCATACGTTCCCAGGCGGTACGGATTCGCGTTTCGTGCGCGCGGTGGGAGTGCCGGCGCTGTGCCTGTCCCCGCTGCGGCGCGCGCGGCCCGCGTTGCACGCGCATGACGAGAGCTTGCCCGTGCAGACATTGCTCGACGCCGTGCGCCACTACACGAAGATTCTTACTAATGTTGCTAATGTTTAATCACTGTAACTTTTTCTATTGTTTTTTGATACCTAAAATAAGAAATAAAAACATTTTGTATTCATCATAAGGTATTTGTATACACCCGATGAACGTCAAATAACACAGTACATCGGTTTTAGACGCCCTTTTGGCTGAGGTAGGCAGGGAGAAAAAAGCCGACGGAAAAAAACTCGCTATGGTTACGATGAAGTAAAAAAGTATATTTTCAAAGCTATATATTTAAAGGAATCGTGATATTATTCTTTGATGTCATAGGTATCATGCCTTCTACTCTTTTTATGTCTGCTGGGCGCGGGTGACACAGGTCTCTCCCCACAGGTGAAGGTCTGGAGCATACTCCATCACGCTTCTCCAATTCGAATCGGTGGAGATACGCGTTAGTGGCCAACCCGTGTTGGATGGTCTCAAAGCGCCCAAAGGGATCCGACTAGGTTTGACGAGTATATACTTGTACTATAACAAACTGGACCGATGGCTCAACGTGCCCTCCGGAGCACGGAAACGTAAATCTAATAAATATTCAAATACTAAAAAAGTTTTATATCTGCTAGGAATATAATATATTCTATTATATATATTATATTATTATATAGAATATATTACATATTATATATATGTTATACTGAAGGTAATCTTCAGTCTCTTTTCAATGGCACAAAGACGAAAAGCGATCGAGATCTACAGCATTGCGGATGTGGAAATGTGGACACGAACCGGATATACTCGTAGTGCTTTTAAATTATTTTAAACAACCCCGCCATTGAAGAGGGAATATCATTCGAGCAAATATAAATAAAAACCTTTTTTATATTCTCCGTCATACGTGAACATACACAGAAACATTGATAGTTTCAATAATATTTGTGTATTGGAATGTAATTCTACAGCTGTTTTTAATTATAATTAAGCAAAAAAGTATCTAATAAATAATTTAAACTGTTACTAAATAACTAATTATTAAATTCAAACTGTTTTAATTTTTGATCTTTTAGAGGTTAGGTATAGTAATAATATGATTTATTGGTAAGAATTGTTCAATGAGGATATCCATGGACAACCACGATCCGTTAACATACATATGCACGTACATACATACGTGCATATTGTCCATGTTTATATGCAACGGTAACCACTTACTATCATGTGGTCAGACTACCAATTTGCTAGCCTTAATAAAGAAAACTTAAAAATCTTTAAAGCCCATGGTAGCATATCTCTTTAAATAACAATACAAAGCAAAGTTTGATCGCAGCGAGTTTAAAATAATTCTTCGTTTAAACTTCAGTTAAAGTGAGCTGCTTTAGCATTTTTCAAGCCTCTACTATAAAACTGCTGAAAGTTTTCGTACAATGTTTAAAAAATGGAAATGCATTTGAAAATGCCTGTTCGTTTATTGTTGCCGTATGCTTTTTGGCTCGTAAATGCAAGCAACAAGGTTTTAAGCCTCGAATAAGCTAGGTTAACATTAACAATTTGAATATTCGTAAGGGACAATTGCTTACGTATTTTAAAATTACAAATACTTTAATAAATCATTCTTAAAGACGACCCATTATTGAGAGAATAAAGAGTTCTTAAAAAGAGTTACATAGTTTTCTTGATGTTGCAACTCTTGAAATAATTTTCTAATAATATCCTCCGGAATCATCTGTCTTGAAAAAGATCTTGATCTGTCTTGAAAATCACTTCCCAGATTGGCAGATCCTAGAATCTCTATACTATATATATATATATATATATATATATATATATATATATCACAGATAACAGATATTCCGACATAAACATCTATACATAACAAATCGTAATACCTACCATTTAATAACTTTTTACAACAGTCAACATTCACCATACGAGTATAACAACAGTTATTTGTTATATATGTTATGATCCCCACACAGTAGTACAATCTGTAACGATCACATGATCCAAAGGCATGTTAACTATCACGCTCAATTCACGTTATTCCGTAAACGTAACATCAGGAATTATTGTTAAACAAATATTACTTGGAAAGAGCTTTCGACTTTAACGATAATCTTGTCGTGCCTGGCACGGAAGTACTGCGGACATATTAATTGGACTTGTGAATAAAGAAAAGAAAGAAAAAAATATATATATTTTATAATTTATGTCGGACAAGGCAATGACGCAGCAATAAACAGCATATCAGAGAAACAGAAACAATTAACTTGTT
>DWQK01000321.1:0-22475 GCA_018231225.1 Noctuana stator
ATCGGCTGTCGACAAACGTCGGCAGTGACATAAAGTGCTCTTCTAGAGTGTACCAACATGTTATTAATCCGCCTTGTTCATTTAGTACTTCCCGCCACTCCTCAGCGAGCTCGCATGTGCATGTTACGTTAAGATTTAGTCCGTCGACACGCAGAGTTACTGATGTTCGATTGTACATCAGGGACGCTGGAGTAATATTAGTGACTGTATTATTGTCGATGAGAAGTTCTTGTCTACCCATCGTCGAAATTATTTCCATTTCCACCGATAATCCGTAAAATGCTCCTTTGCTAATAGAAGTCACTGTATTGTTTCTAAAAGTCATTGGGCCTCTAGTCGCGATGTGAAATCCGTCTCCGTCTAAGGTTTCTATATTATTATTTTCTATTAAAACTCTCTTTGGTGAATTGACAAGAAATGTCAAACTAGATAAATATTTTACCGTGACTCCCTCCATTCGAAACAGATTAGTCACTTCTACATCCGACAAAAACCTGCTTGGCAACGTTTTCATGACGCCACCTCGCAACAAGAAATTTAAGGTCGTAAACTTCTTGAAGGCTTGAATTTCTATGTTATCGAATACATTGTTTACAAGTTCCACGTTTTTGACCCCAGTAAGACTGGAGAATGCAAACGGTTTTAAATTATTTATCGTACTGTCGCTGATAATTATATCGTTGATGCGTCCTTGGATTGCATGTGAGGAGATTTCGTTTATCGTACTCCTGGTAATTGTAATTCTTATGCCGGGATTCATATCGTTGTCTCGAGGGAACGGTGACCATGCCAGAGCCCTTTCGTTAATTACAACGTGACTGACGTTTCTTATTTCTATAGTCCGTAAATGAATGAGACTTCTAACAGAATCTTGGAGAAAGTAAACCTTTGAGCATCCATCTATGATGATGCCGGTGGCTGTTGAGGGGATCCTGTACGCGCCATCTGGCCTCAGTGTCACCTCCTACGAATAAACAGTATTCTTTATTAGGTTTACTTCATAAAAAAGAGATTTTTCAAACTGAAAGCTTTTCAAAACTTGGGCAAGTAATTTTTTGAATTTTGTTGCCATAACCACTCCTAACTTTTTGTAATTAAGCATCAAGTGTTTCGAACCTTGTAAGATGACTTAGTCAAGAGCCTCGACCCCAGATTCTCCATTCCAGGATCAAACTCGGTGTTAACTAGCTATATTGTATAAGTTCAGTTGTCCAACCACACAAAAGAAGAATTGGTACAATGTTTTGCATTCTCGCATATTATTATCAATCACTTTTAATAGACCACAAGGTCAACATCGGGTTTAATAGCTTATTGACATCGTTACCTTTGTTTACTATCTACATTAATAAAATTGGGGCGTCTGTCTGTGATATTAAAATTATGGCTAATATATTAGTAAATACATATAAATTGTGTATTGAATGTAAACTCCAAAAAAAAAAAAAAATTTAAAAATGTTACGCAAAGTTTACCTTAAAATCTTGAGCACAGCTGCAAATTACTCGCGTAAAGGAGTCACATCGGCATGCCTCATCTTCGCAAATGGTGGGCGTGATGCCCTGCGCCAGGGAGCGCGCGTGCAACCCTAACAGAATCAGCCACCACGTTGGCCAACGCATGCTATGCTGCTTTGTTATTTCACGTCACCATCTCATACGGTTGTTTAGCCTGTAACAATATGTAAACTCCCTTTATACTTTACAATAAATTAAAGTGGTCCACCCCTTCGTTTTTTATGTTATATGCGGCACGAAGTTCGCGGGGTCAGCTAGTATATATATATACTTGATTTAGCAAGGAACTGTAAAGTTAGGGTTAGGTAAAGAAAGTTTCAACTAATTTGAAGACTTAAAAAGCTTCCAGATAGAAGAGAAATTTATAAATGTGAAAAGTTTGTCATTGTCTGTATTGTCATAAGTTCATTTATACTGTAAGTTCATTTATACACAAAATTATCTGAATATATTATTATTGTGTACTAAAATTACCAATTATTTCACGCATAGAATTTTACTGTTAACAGATATCTAGAGAAAATGTGTTGCGAAATAAATTATGTAATATATAATATATTTAATTTTGATAGGATTGACATGCTATCAGTTAAGTCATTGTCATTTTATAAAGACAATAACATATTGTTTAAACAATATTTTATATCCATATAGCACAATATAGTACCTATAATATAATGTTGAGAAAAGTTATAATATACAAAGAAATGAAAAAGACAGTTTTACCTGAACATTTACACAGGTTTACCTTGATTCAATTGCATAAGAAAATGTCGTAAATATCAAATAAATTATGTTACGACGCGATTTTATGTTTATTATCCACTGATTTTCATTTGATTGTCTATAACCGTCACTACATTACAGAAACTGCGTTTGATGTCCACCAAAAAAGTATTCTTATGATTTTCCGCGGTATTCATGCGGCAGGCATTTATCGATGTGAGTCAACTCGCCATAGTTTGTTATCGAAACGCGTTATCAGATTGCTGCATAGGTGTTGGCCGACGTACCGCATAGATATAGAAGAAACGCGCGCGCGTGTGATTTCAGCAAGGCTATCGGAATATGTAGCGCGGCTTCTAGATACCAGTATTGATAAGCTCTGTTATTCATTTAAAGTTAATTATTCTTACGTTTGCAAACAAAACTTCAATTAATATTCGCATTTTATATAGGACCCCCGTATTATTTTTTTATTTTGTAATTGTGTGTTTCTATATGCAAGTATGATTTTAAAATTTACGGATGATTTTTAGCAATCATATTCTCTAGGTACAGCATGTAAGATAATCGTAGAATATAACGTTATAAATACCAGAAACATTAGATGGCCGCTCGTCCCGGGTTAGTGCGTCATCTCATCCAGACCTGAACAAGCTTAGTGATTCATACTAATTTGGAAATCTGCCCATGCACTTTATACTTTAAATTATCATCAAAACTGGTCTGGAACTGAAAAAACTATTTTTCATGTTTTATTTGTGGTGTTTAGAATAATACTATTTCTTGTAAGACTAGTCACAATGGCTACCTCGCATTCCGTAACCTCCGACCGCACCCTTTTAGATCACGGTCGCGATATTTGTGTGGACAAGAATGTGCATTAATAAGAAAAGTATCGTTAATGCGTCTGCTCGATATGCTAATTACAACCCGCGTCGAGCTATTTTCGACTGTTAAAGATGCTATTGGGGTTTATGCTTGCGTCGCGAAGATCGCAACAGTCGTGGAATTTGCGTTATGATTTATTTTTATCGTCTGATGGTGATGACGACTTGGATCATGTACCAAAGGGGTAGAGAGGGAAGGAGAGGATGAGGGTCAAACCTGGGATTTTTCCTTCCTTGGCTCAAAACCTAGGTACACCCTTGGCAGTGCGAGTTATATCTATTGAAGGTATATCAATCTATTTACACTCGCTTATTACTTCCATGTAAGCTAATTTTATATTTCTAAATTCATAATTGTAACATCTTATGACAAATTTAACGTTAGATTGGAAAGATTTACTTAATCGCAAGGTTTATTGTTAAAGTGATTCACACATTGACTAATAATAAAACAAACAATATTTTGTTTAAATTACGTGGAGCATTTACCTTTTCACAACTCTGATAAAAAGATTTTTTTTGTAACTTGTTATAACTTTGTTTTGAGTACCTATTAGCCATAAAGTAGCTATTTTGTGATCAAAAATATTTAGTACATAGTTAAACAATAAATCGTTTCTAAAATTTTAAAATGTTTTTCTACGAGTACGTTACAAGCTCATGTTGAACTTGTGTCAGTTTTTGCGTTTTCATTGATTAAAATGATTTATCAATGAAAACTTATATTTATTGTATGAATGGACAATATGTCGTAACGTAAATTAGTTTAACCGTTGACCTTATCACTTACTTATACTTATTATATCCAGATCGTCATGTAAATACTTGCTAAATACTGGCATTTTAAGTTAACGATTTAAAATAATTATTTATGTACCAAATTTTTAGAGATACTTTGTAAGATGGCAGCTATTATGTCATGCATACCTGCCAGAAGTACCTAATCATAAATATCGTCATTACATCATCATTGTGATATAGGTAAGGTTTATTTTTGTGTGGTAAGGTCACAGAAGCGAGTTACATTAAAAGTTATGTTTACGTAATCGCGTAAAATTACGTATTCGTTCGTAATTTATTTATGTTTTTGTACATAATAATGGAAAATAAATGTAAGAATGGCTTTCTATCTCAAAGAAGCATCTAGTTTACTAAAAATTAGAATAAAGTCGGACTAATTTCCTTCGTAGCGGAACTATAATAAAATGGTATAATTAATCATATTTTGACTTAGTGATAGCTTACGATCGTTGAGTTTTATTGCTGCAAATTCTTAAGCTAATTCATATCTACACGTACAAATCCATAAAAAGATTTATATGTTTTTGTGCCTACTCAGAACGTAATTTAGATACTGAATGTTCGCATTACCTACTTAATTAGCAGCAGTAAAGTAACTAGTTAGTAAGAGGTAGGAACTAGGTACACAATTAATGAAATTAGATTTAATGAGGGACGAGTCTTTGTAACTTTTCTGTTGTAATGAATTTCATACCTGTTGTGTATTTTTAATTTAAAAAATGTGATATTCGGTGCACTGACATTAACAATGTTGCGTTTTAGAAAGAAATTGAGGAAAGAAAAAATATGTCACTATTAAATTATAGTGAAATTTTAGTATGAAATTTTTTATTCAAATAAAATATGTTCATAAAAATAACGTTACAGAAATCACACATAAAAATACTTGCAATAATATTGCAAATCTAGAACAATACGTTTCGCTTCGCTTGATAAGCGCTACTAAACGCGGAACGTGAAGGCGAAAGCACGAACTGTTGGTGGTAGTTCTAGAACTTACTACAATTATTTCTAAAAGCTTTAGCAGATCTTATTTCAGTATTGTTCACTCAAAGTAATTTTCGCACTTACCTGCGAATAGGAAGTGCTTTGTTTTCTTATGAAACTATAGACATGCATAATATGCTTCAAATATCGACGTTGATAGTTGAAACATAAATAAATCAGTGGCAATGGAGTTTCATCCATGCATTAGGATGCAAACTCAAAAAAAAAATCTATTTCAAATTGTTTATTCATTTGTAAGGTATGATACACTTAATGAAAGTTATGTATGTATATATCTAGGTACCTCTATATATCAATCAGTTCTTCGGCCTTAGGTGCCTTTTTTTTTGACTAGGGTAAGCTGGGGGACAAAACCGGCGAAAAAAAACCATCAGAACGACTTAAGTTTTAAGCTAAAGCAATAAATATTTCTACATAACTCTATTCAATTCAGTTCAGTTTATTGAGTCGTCACGGTTTCTCTACAGCATAGCAACGGATAAAAGTTTTCCTTAGTTCTATTTGCGCCTTTAATATGTCGATGCGTGGTTATTATGAAGTGCGTTTGACCGCACGACCTCAACGATGACGAGTTCTGATTATTGAATTAACCTCTAACTCACTACTTCCCGACGAGATCTTGTGTTATCTTAAAAATATATACCTATCTTTAATCTATGTAGCAGATAAATCACTAAAACATTTTTACTTGTTTAATTTATTCTCAATTGAGATCGCCTTTGGTTTGGCCGACCGAAATAAATTCAGTGACCTGTGTGTCGCTATCTATTAGCGAATATTACGTAAGCAGATAGTTTCATTTTCTGCAGTTTAATCTATTTCTAAAACATATTTTACATATATTTTATTATTCTGTTCTCCTTCTTCAAAAAGTTCACGTACCTACCTATTAATATTATTATACATAGTAAGATACTGGTACCTTATTAAAACTTTAATCACATAACATAAACAGTGCTATTGATAAAAACGTTTCTATAGAAATCAGTTATTTACATTGTTTCGTATTTCGGTTTATGTTTACACTAACAGTCAGTTCCAAAAACTAAACTCGAAAGGTACACCTACCTATGATATGGACGACTCGAATTACACGCCACACGGTCAAGACTCGAAGTCGTCTGTGTTTGCACTGTAACAGCACTTATGGGACGCAAAGGCACACTCGTGCCAGAGCCCAAAGTTAACGACGACAGATCAAAGTTATTACAAACTAACGAAATATAAATTATAGTTGTTAATTATTAACAAAATTGCGATGGCGTAGACGAATAAGTTGTAGAAACTATTTTAAGGGTTTGAAGTACGAAGATCAGATAGTGGTGAGATGAGGCTTCATGTCGCAACGTGGCACAGTTCTAGCCGTTGCTTGTAGTAAATATTGCTAAATTGAACGTGAATAATGATGTGAATGGTCTTGTAAATTTAACTTCGCCAGAATCTTATAATATAGGTATTTATGACCTTTAAAAATGTTATATATGTTTTTGCGTATGTTTAGGTACATATCCCTCTCGCATGTTTACAACGCTAGGTCAGTACCTATTTCTTGGCGATATCGTATTTAATATATACAGCTGTTCTAATGGAATAGATTTTTTTAAATGTCAATATTTCTAATCTTTTGCAAAATTAATATTTTCGTTCCATAGAAATAACGTATGTAATTAAAATGAACTTAACATTATTGTAATTACACTTACAAATAATTTCAGAATAAACACAATTAATGTAATATTATTGGCATGACTTAAACCGTTTTTTTGATAACCAATTGTTTTCATTGCTTTCGTCAGGTACCTGCCTATATTTAAATCATCTAAGAATCTGGAATATTTATTTTTATATTAAAATAATAAAACACAATTTTTCATAATATTTCCTACCAATAGTACATTTTACATTAGAAGTAGTAGTTAGTGGAATTTACAATAAATTATCTACATATACATATCAAGGCGCGCGTTTTGCGACAAGCTTTGATCGCATGCCAAGTCGTGAGGCGAAACACTAGTGTTTAGTGTTAGTTTATGTCGTAAAATGGAAAATATTAATACTGACCTGTTGAGGAACGGATCCGAAGGTTAAATAAACAAAACTGTCAATAAATAATCAACGCAAAAAAACTTTTCTACAATGATAAGCACAACGTATCATTTTGCTTCACTTAGTGAACTATGTTATATTAAAATCAGTATTGTTTATATGAGATTGTTTGAAGGCACCGGCGTATCGCAATATTCATTAATCGGAGACAGCGAGAACAATACATGCGTCGGGTTAGTACCCGCTCATGCGACTGAACATGTGAACATGTACATTTCGTTGCGGGCTGCCAGGACCGCGGTAACGCCTCACCGCGGCATCGCGGCGGCTGCACCACGAGGTGCGCGAGCGCCGCGCGCCTCGCCACCCGTCCGCTCGACCTTCACTCATCTACAATATAAACTGTTTGTATGGGTTTTGCTATAAAGTATATTAGCACTAGTATGTATGTATGCAATAGTAATAAACAAAATAAATCGGTACTGTAAGTACCTATAAGAAATATAATATTAGCAGAGATTTATTTTCCTTTGGGTTGGCTTATAAGTTTAACATGCATGCGCATTGATTTCGGTTTAAATATCGATTAAGTAAAATTTTAGGTATTTATACATCTAAATTTAAAATGAAAGCGGTCAATAAAATAGCACTAACTTATTTTGGTTTTTTATTCCTTTCATAAATAAACTTTCCAGTAACCCAAAATTCCCTCACAGATGTACAACATCATTTCTCACTTAGAATGATTGTAGGGTTGTTTTATACTATAGCAACATCATTTTATCCTATACAGGATGGAACTATAAGATAAAAGTAGTGACTTAAAATCCAGTAGGTAGTGGTCAATTTTGGTGTGAAACCTCGGTTTACGTCGAGAAACTTTTTGCTTGCCTCAAACCTTTTTTTATGGCCGCAAATAATCTTGTTGATTATAATTATTGTATTATTATTCAAAAACTTAAATTATCATTTAAATTATATGCCCTACATCACAACATTCTCGAGGCTATAATATATGTACCTACCTTTATGAAGTAGTAAAGGAGCAAATCTTATGTGGCTATAAGTTTTCTGGTCAACAGAGACGTTTTCCAGGCTTTCGATAGAATAACTTTGTTCGGACGCTGTCAATCCGTTAACGTGAATGTGAGATGTGTTTATTTATTCGGTTCTGTATCACTTCCTGAACAGTTACCGCTTCACGCCCCCACGCTGCGATGAAATGTAATGGGTAAGTATGTATAGATAGAATGCAGGTGTATAGTGTACGAATAAATTATTACTTGGCTTCAACCCTGCTTATGTCTCACTTAATGATGATGCACAAAATGGTAAGAAACTATTTATCAAATATGCAAAAGTTAGGTATCGACTTCCTACTGTTCCTATATTGCAGCAGTATATACTTGTGTCAGGATTTCCTATGCCTTGGGTATATGGATGCTCAAAGGCAAAATAAATAAATATTTCTGAATCTATAATGGAATTCCAAAATTTAACAGGCCGTTTAATTGAATAAACGTATCTTTATAAATGCACTATTTAGATTTAGCAAAATAAGTTTTATTTTAAATGAAACGACATCGTTGCTTCAACGTTTATTTTAATACACTTACATTTTTAGGAATCGTGAAAGATTCGTGAAGTATTTAAATAGTTTTAAACTACTACATCGATTAAAATATAATGAGATATATTTGAAATATAAAATATAATATTATGTTGATATATAAGTATTTAATTATAATAAGACTTCAATTTCTTGTAGACAAATGGGATTCCTCACTATCTTATAACATTCTTTTTTATTTCCTACCAGTCTCCATCCAACGGATGTCAAATTAAGGTTACTTTTAATGAAAAAACTTTTTTACAGAGCTAATACTATCAACGTAAGTTTTTGATATAAAATTTCGAATTTTAAATTATCTTCATAAATAAGATCTGTAAATACTACATAATTTGTAAATAGTTTTTCACTATTATTTTTTCGTATTTTTATTATATTATATCAAACTATATTCTTTATCAATTTTTAACCATCTATGAAGTAACACAATTAATGTAATTTGAAATAAATATAACCACGAAAAGTACAGAATATTTAGAAATAAATCTTATAATACAACTTCATGTCAACAAAAATAAATAGGATCCGAAACTCATCACTAACCTTTGGACGTCGCAAGTTTTTTTAAACATAAAATAACAACAGTACTGTGCTAAATTTTACGAGACCTTATTACACTTAAAATGCAAAGATAATTGTTTACATCAGTGTCTTTTTGATTTTACAAGAGGGTAACTGCATTTGGTATTCTATCGACTTTCATATATTATTTATCTATCTATATACTACTTACTACATCTACACTACATACATAAAACGTTAAAATCCTTATATAACACAATGTTGTGCAAATAGAGGCTTAAGTGTAGATAAATTTATTATTAATCTATATATAATTTAAATTAAAAAAGTGGCACATACAGTTTCGTGGAACCAAACATAAAATTATCAGACATTATGTACAAAATAACACAAAATGTGTCTGGCATGACACAATCACACATATTCCAACAATGTTAAAAATAAAATAAACAAATTAATATCACAGCAAAAGAAACAATTAAGCGATTTCGCCTGTAAACGCGCCTTAAGTCGTTACGCAAGGGTCCAGAGACCAAAGAAAGTCTTGATTATTACTTGCCGGCTGGATTGGATTAAAATGCAATAGTCGGTTGTGCAAATGCAAACGTGAATACTGTGGATACTCGGCAGCCGGATTTTGATTTCAACCGAAGCGAACTGAGGGACCCTCACCGGAATCAACGGGAGCTGGTTTTTGTGGCAGAGGTCTGTTAAACATCTGACTATTTGGGCTGTCAGTTACAACACCATTAGCCTGTTTTTCCCTTACAGCTCTTAAGTAAGGTCCTCGAGGCATACCTTGTTCAGCTACAACATCTGGGATAGATCCCAACACCGGTTTCTTTTCTTTGTCATTATTTATGATTTCCGCATATAAATGAACAGCATAATCTTTAGGTTCGAAATATTCATGCGCAAGAGCAGTACGTCGGTGATAAGGTGATAGTGGTAATAGTTCTTCAATTAATGGTGCCTCAGTAGCCACACTTTTCATTTGTTTTTTATTTTTTCCAACTCGCGGTGCAGTATTTTGGAAAGGTAGCTCGTAAATGTTTTCTATAGCGATCGAAAGTCTCACTGGAGTAGTGCTATTGTCTTGAAATTTTATTAAATCATATAAATGCTCTATCAACTCCCGAGCTTCCATGTAGTTTTCAGGATCCTCAAGCTTCACTTTTAAATTCTCTAGTAGGTCTCTCGTGAGTTCTTCAGGTAATGTTTGTGTTATCTTATCGACCATAGTGACAAATTCCGTATTGTTTATTTGTTGATTGGTTGTGACCGGCTCCTGAATTACATCTTGGATACGTGGCTCGTTTAAGCGTTGGTGTTCTGAGTACTCAACCACAAATAGTTGTGAATCTGCTCTTGTATTTTCGGAATTGTTACTCCAGCATATAATTCTATTACAAAATGCTCCACAAGACGCGTTACTGCACGATACTAATGCATTTTTTAAATTAAAACAGTGACCTCGCCGTCTCATCCATCTTATAAAACTTATAATCATAACAATTATTATACAGCCTACTGCGGTTACTATAATAATGCCAATTACTTTTCTGTCGCGATGGTTGAGGCCAGTATCTTGATCGCCATCTTTTACATGAGGGAACCGAGGATTTTTTAGATCAGGGACTACAGCTCCCGCTTTTTTGCTAAGAATTTCTTCGCATTGTAATGTGGGTTCCTTAGTACATACTTTTGTTGTAAAGGTTTCAACTCTGATGTTTTTTTCAGGCACGTTGAAACAAATGGCGAAAAAATAGTCCACAGTGCAATAACTTTCTGCTGCGAATGGTTCCCCAGACTTGGTACCCAGAGCTTTACCTATCCAATCGGTGATATTACAATTGCATGTATGTCCGTAGTAATTCCGTTTGTATAATATATTGAATGGATATTTGCGGTAAGCAGGTCCGATAAATCCCAGACTTCCAGGATACACAATTTCAATTTCGTTTTCCACAAATACTAATTCGTTTACCGAGCCACCTGGAGCAGATATTGCATTCTTTGACAACTGATCAAATTTGTTACGCTGCATATTGATTTTGTTCCACGATGAAAGAACAAATCCCTTCTCTCTAAATGTGTGGAAAACGCTATCCTTGATAGTTACCGCAACCACGGTAGCGTTTATAGCACCCCTGTTTATGATATTGAACCTGAAAATATTGCACAGCATTAAATATACTTCTATGAATTTTAGTTGTAGGTCGAAACGTAACGTAACGTTGTTATACAACGTACGCTTACCAGGCAATAACATTAACTAATCAAATAGATCAGACAGTGCATTTATAGTTGTTATTTAAATAATTAAAGCAGTACAACTAGGAAAAATTCCTAATCGGCAAAAGTTAACGATTTACAATCTTTATTGGCCACTAACTACGGTTTAGAAAGGGCAACTTTAAGGTTAACTTACCTCGAGCCAGTAATATTCATTTTTGCCACCGCTGAACGCATAGCTTCAGCAGCAAGCTCGTGAATGCTGCACCCATCGAAGTACAAGCTATTTATTAGAGACTTTTGGGCAAATGCCTCGCCTTCGATATAATTAATTGAGCAGTTTAAGGCCATCACGGTATTATAGGTATTGGCTGAAAAGGCTCCTTGCCGAATAGTGCCCACGTTTACAGCTTTCATAATTACAGATGCAGCGGAGGAACCAAAGCTGTGCGCAGGAAATTCAGGGACATGTACATGGTCCATGTTGATCTGCAAAATCCAAATTATATTATGTGTTTATATATTTCACTTCAATGAATACTTAAAAATTACTAGTCCTATTTGAGTTTTGTTAGTTTGGATTACTAGCGCATTACCATATCGCAGAATTCGCAGTAAATATTCGCAGTATTCCAGCGGCTTTGATCTATTCGCATTAGCTCAACACAGTGAAGAAATTATTGTCATACTGACCGACATTCCAGGTCCATGTTCACCTACGTTTCCTGCCGAGGGGTCCAGGGTGAAGGATCCATTGCTAAGTTGCAGTGTACGTACGTTTGTTATGTTTATCAACAGAAGCCAAGATAATGATTCTCCTTCGAGAATCACCTTATCGCAATTTGTTATTTCAATTGATAGCGGTCCTGAAAAAACAACAAATATTTATTGGACTAAGTATCTACTTGTGTAATCATAGAAAGATAAAAGTTCCCTATAAATTTTTCGTATAACTGTGAAATGATCATCCCATCACACTCGTTTCCTATTGTCTCCAATACAAACTCTTTTCATATCACGCTTCACTCGTCTCATGAGTCATTATTCTGTAAAACATGAATACCGAATCGGGGAAACGTATATTTTTAGATGATGGTCCGCGGGACTGCCGGCTCGCTACAGCGCATTATTGATATGAGGTGTTTTTCTATTTAAAACAATTTACAAAATTGTTATTTGCTTGGTAATTGCTTCCGATTCCCCTGAGATTTTTGTTTTAATTACTACATTTATTCAATCGAGATGTTTACGTGTATTTGATATCATGTTCTTACCATGGCATAACGTCGCGGTTATAACAATACTCGATATAAGAAGATTAATTGTCGGTGAGCCGACTTCGATTTATACCGGCTACATTCTTAAAATGGTATTGGGCGACGCCCAACAAGCTTCCTAAGTAGCAGTTGCATGCAAAAGTTCTATCTGGCCGTATACATTTCTTACACTTAGCGAGCTATATTACATAAAAACTTTCAAGTTACATAATGGAAGATTGCAAGTAATTGACTAATAAATATGTAATGATATATGTGTGCCACACAATAAAATATTTTTTAACAATTTTATTAATAACTGTCGTCTGTTCAGAGTTAATAAGTACTGGTAAATAATACAACAAAAACGACTTGTGGTCGAAACTATCGGCTACGTATCGCAATCTGTATGATGGCGTCACATAATATTATCGCGGCCACACGTAAATTGTTTTGTTAGTACAAGTACGGCGAGTAAGCTCAAGATCGGACAGCAATCGGATGGCTAAGCGTTAATTTTTTCATTAAGACGCTTTTATTTGCTTCACCTGTATGTAAGTATGCATGTAACTGAACAATTGCACGTTAATTTCACCCACTTTGAGACGTCCGGATAAATTATAAATGATAGTAAAATTTGCAATTTATGTACAAGTAGGTATAATTGCAATTCTATTGACTATAGACTAGATGAAAAATACGTCTTTAACATAATTTTATTAATAGATAGAGTGCCGTAAAATTTATGCCTTATTAAAGTAATGACATTATTATAATATTACTTAGTACATTTCCTTTTATATCGTTGTAACCTTAAAAGAAAACTTTACAAAGTATCAGTAGATATCGTTTTCAAAATTAACTTTGGATTAAAACACCAAAATGTTTTTTGCAGTATTTTGCGTCAAAAATAAGTATTTGTAAGTAGTCAGAAGAACAAAACTTTGTTCCTCTGAAAAATCTCTTTATTATAATTTTGTTTTCATTCAACACCAGTGATAAAGTAGGTAATACGATAACATTTCCACTTATCTGCATTGGATCAGCGTGGTCGAGTATGCTCCAGGCCTTCCCCGATTGCGAGGAGAGACCCGTGTCCCAGCAGTGGGACATAAATAAGATTAAAGGCATTTCAACCAAATCGCAAAAAAGGTACAATCATTCGCGATCGCCATAATATATATTGAAATGGCGAAAAATATAAGTAGTATTAAATCTTTTAGGTACGTTTTCATTGGTACTTACCATGTTAAATAAATAACTAGGTAACATATCGGTATCATCCTGACCTAGCTGAAATAGCGTCAGGATTTCGAGTTAGGAAAGTAATGTTTCAAACTGCTAATACGTGTAACTTATTCTAGCGCCAGCAAATTATTGGGTTGAAAAGAAAATAAAATTCAGGTTTTTTAGTGTGACATTAAACTCATATTTTCCTCTCAACAAGTCCCAAGACGTGGTACATGATTTCCAATTGTTGTGCGTGATATATTTAATTGGTTTTCAATCTCTCGCAATTAGGTGACGATTCAATTCAATTATCGCTTTTATTTTGTCATCATCAACTAAGGTCGACAAGAGAGTTGGTCATCTTTCAATGAGAATGTCCAGAACGAATTGTTTTAAACCAATTCTGGCAAGTGCGTTCTGTTAAACAATGAACACCACATATTATTATCTCTTTGTAAGCCCCAGTTGCTTTCTTGCCTTGATGAAAATAAAAAAGTTAAATGTGTCGAAAATGCTTTTGAACAAAATTACACGAAATTGTTTCTATAGCGACCTTAAGATATCGACTATCAAATCTTTAAAAAAAATTCTAACATTGACAAAAGAATAACGAAACAAACACAACGCTAACTAATAGTGCAAACCGAAAATATTTTCTTGCCAACCTAATAGAAAGTCTTTGGCAATAAATTAGTTGATTAGACTATATTATACAGATTTTTTACACAGAAGTTGATTTAGTTACTTACACGTATAAAACGTTTATGGCGTACGGCAGACAACGACAAAATACATATCTACGTCTACAAAGTGAGATGAGATACCATGCTTAGGCCTTTCAAATTGCTGTTTAGTTGGTTTCTTTAGATACCTACACAGGTTAATGAAGCAGATAAAAGCTCTGTACCTATACTTGAAAAGACGTCATTATATTATAAATTTTAGGTCGCCATTTACTTTCACTTCGTAATTTTTTGTATATACTTCGGTATAGTACGTATCTTAATCAAATCAAATTCGCGCCATGCTGAATTATAAGGGTTATTATAGCGCTGACACAGCCCGTGTACAATTAGAACATTACCATAGACATTCTAAAATTATTACGGGCGTATACAGTAGCCAGTCAGTTTGAACTGCAAAAAATCTATTTGTCAATTACTAAACAGCAAAAGCAGATAAACAGAATTTATATTCTCACCTTTTATTTTGCTGAAAGCCTTCCCCTCAATTTTCAGCACTTCACATTTGTCAATTTCAATATATAGACTGACAATGCTTAAACCGACCGCTGCAGATTTTTTTATTGTGATCTCTTTGTTTTTGTGGAAAAATATTTGGCGGACATCACCAAGTCCGCTCAACGAATGTGAATTAATTAAGAGTGCTTCTCCTCCAGTAACGACGAGGTTGCTTGTGGCATGTGGCAGGTCGCGGGCGTGTATGCTTAATCTCTGTAACAAGACAAGACAAGAGTTTAATACGGCAATAGTATGTCAATACATACAATAGGTATAACATAAATTTTATTACTATTTTCAAAATCTTTGTTTCTTCAAATTAAAATTTTTGTAAATATTTAAATAGCATGTACTTAAATAGTAATACATAAAAATTACTGTGTCAGTGGTCGCAATATTTACATAATAGAAAATTAGTCAACGTAAAATTACTCATTAGTCTTAAGCTTTGTAGACTTTATGAAATAAGCAAAAAATCGCCCACAGGTCACGCAATTGAATATAAAGTTAGTCTTAAATAAAGATTTATATCCAATTGCAAGGACCTTTATTAGAGTTAATGATCCATTAGTCTCTTGCTATCCTTTTGTCTAATTGTAAACAGAGACGCAAAGAGACTTAATATGTCCTAACTTTTTGATTACCGGGCGACCGCTAGTCCTGATATAATATACTAGACATTTTTACTAAGCGTGGACCGTCTTTAAAGATATCTGATATTATTAACTGAAATATACGTATATACGTGGTGAGTTTTTTACTTACAAAATATGGCATTGATGGAGCAGGCACATTTACTAATTGGTGAAGTAGGTACACTAACTAATCATTTCGCTATGATATGAGACAAACAGGCACGGTACGTCACCAGACCGTCGTTTCGTAAGTATATTAGACAAATAAGAGTTTGCTTTTACTTTTATACATTATCTGCCTCCCCGTCTTCGCGCGAGTGCACCCACTATTGAATAACGATTTGTGAGGACATCTGACACATGACATATAGAGGATGTGTTGCCTACGCTCTTCAGTTATGTATTGACTTGACGTTTAGAAACTCCGCTTGTATTACGCCGTTACGCGAACGCCGACCGATATTATGACGCCCTACGATGGAATTTTCATAACAATAAAATTTACATTATTAGATAAAAAATGAATGAAAAATAAAATTCCTGCTAATATAATTATTATTATACAATATTGAAGTAGAAAATTTTTGATGTAACAAAAGCAATTAAACATTGTAAGAAACTGAATATCAAATTATCAATTCTCCGTATAGTTATTGAAGAACTATACGGGTCCTGACAACGATCGCGAATTTTGCATTTCTTACGTCAACGTAAGTACGTACATACATTCACATAAGAAATACATTTATCAAAGCTTCTTTTAACTAGTTTTGGTTTTTGTTATTTGAAGTACTGGTCTTCCCATGTAAGAGGGGTCCAAAAACGGATACGGGTGGCTGATTGAATTACGAATACGAACTTAGTGTAGAAAATAGGAGATCGCGTTAACGATTTAAAATAGATTTTTCATTCCGGTATCTTTTATTTCAAACATTTTTAATCATATTGTTATTTATTATTAATATTTATTTTGGAAATGGAAGTATGTTGGAAGTATAATGGGAATAAGTATGTAGTCAATTTGCTTGCTTTTATGTATTTATCTGTCCAGTTTGTTTCTTCTGATAACGATGGCTTCTTGTCCGCGCTCGTTATCGTCGCGTTCACATTCATAACCGTATTGCCACAGATAGTGTAGCCGTGACTCACTCTGATAGTTACTGAAGTGTTTTGTTCTACTCTAATACAATAATTTATTAAATATTTAAATATCCTTTCTTTTGTCGCTACTCAGTTTGCGCTCGAAGCTTTCATAATGAAACATATAAAATTGGATTTTAAAAATGAAAATAAAAAATATACAAACACAATCCGCTAAATTTGTTTAATTTTAGAGGCTCGGCTCGATCTAGGCTTATTGAGTAGACTAGACTTACCAAAATACCGAGTAGGTATTACACTGTTTTGCTTTAATGAAACAGAATACTCTGTCTAATAACTTAGTATCGTATTTCTATTTTGTGAGGTCATTTATTTGATCCACGGTCACGGTAAATATAATACATTTTCTAAAAGGCCTAATATCTATATCTATATATATGAAAGAAAGTCGGGTTAGTTACTTAGTTAATTTGTTAGTTTGACTGATGTCAATGAATTTCTTTTGTTCGTCTCGCCTTCCAGATGTTTCTTAGCAAATAATGTTTAAAATATTTAATTACCAAACTTATCAACTTATTACAGTCCACAAGTCGACACGGGTCTCTTCTCAAATATAAGAAGGATTTATGTATAATGCGTTCCTATTGAGAACTTTTATGAAGAACTCTCGGGCATGCAGGTTTTATCACGATTTTTACAGCACAATAATTTGGTTGCCATAAATGCGTGCGGGCATTAAATAGGAATCATTTGAAAATATCTGACTCGGGGGGGCCACTAATCTTTATCTTGAAGCTAGATTATTTTCACGGGAGGGGCGTGGTTGACCACGGGTCTGGGCTTTAGTTGTCGATGACAAGATAATTGAAGGGGGGGGGGGGGGCTCAATAGGTTATTTTCATTGAAGCGGAGTGATAGTCGATAACGCTTAATAATAATATTTAATGTTTTCACATGAGGTTTCACATGCTTGGCGAGCGAGTAGTATTACCAGCTAATCAGTCAACTAAATTTCAAGAAGAGTAATATGTATCTACGAATTCTATATTTAATTTTGTCTCAGCCTGAAGTTCTTGAAATGTGCCCAAACTTATCTGACATACAAGAACTCCCAGGAGAAAGTTCCAAACAGTTTAGTTGTGATTTGAAATGGATAAATGTGATTACTTTCAATGTTATTTTTAGTATTCCCTAACCTTACTACATTACTTATAACAGAATTATTCGTTAGAGTATAGGTACTTACTAAAATACACCAAATATCAAGGAGAGTACCAAGTTTCTACCAGTAGATACGGGATTTTCACGCTAGGGATAGACCTTAGATGTCAAATGGCAAGATATGCTGCAGAATGTCTACGCCTGTCTTTATCCTGTTCCTAAAATCCCACTAATATTGAACTTTTATTCTTACGTAATATTGATATATCCCGTAAGTATCACGTTTTTACCTTGAGATACATATATACAAAAGAGTTAAGTTGGCCGAAATACTGAGTCATTCATCAGGAGTAGGTACAATCTTATTGTCTTTTATATATGTACGGATACTATGGCGGTTAGGTTAGGTACATACCTACAGATAACTCTTGCTGAAATGAGTCAACCTAAAGAATAAGAAACAAAAATTATGATCTGCCGGAAGACCACAAAATAATTTGTCACGCCGTCAATGACCATAAACAAATATGATATAACAATGATGTGATATGTGGGAGTTAAAATTGAAAATTTTTTTTTCATACATTTAACTTTTTTTCGCATAAGTACTTACAAATGAACAAAAAATTTACACGAACAGCCCCATGTTGCGTACTTTCTGAGTCAGAATCAGGTTGGAGCAGTTTTGTTTTGCAACTACATGTTGAATTGCGGTTGCCATTTACGGTATTTCAAAAGAAACTTATACCATAAGATATATAATATCTGTTAAATTCCAATTATTCAATTGAGTTTTTGTTTAGTTCAACTGTGTTTCTTTTGCAGTAGTCTGTACAGTATATGAATTTCGCAATATTTATACAAATATGAGTGGGTAATTGAGTACGTATCTAAGATATTATAAATATTGTCTAAGCTAATATTTCGTTCATTAAATTCAGAGCACACAATACCTACATGTCTTATACCAACGCCTGTGTCCGGTTTTTATAACCCGTTTCAACGTGAAGCAGACACCTTAGCATTTAGTTTCCGATAGGATTGTCCCTGCTGGTATTAGATCAAGTCTCGATGTACTCGTACATAGGTAGATAGTTGATTAAACAATCTGCGAATACAATGCCCGGAGATCTTTGCACAGTATTCGTAACATATGTCAATTCAGACAATAGATGGGTGGGTACATAGTTTGTTTAGTATCGATTTGATTTCAAATTCGATTCTAAAATATTGTATTTTAACTAACCAAGTAAACTTGTGTTAATAATTTTAGGAATACTGTAGAAAAAAAAAACTATGTGGTATCCCTTTTTAAGCATAATGCGCGCATGTGTGATATTGTGAGATAGTGGGTAGGTACGTACCTAGTTAAAGTTTACATGGAGAAGTGCAGAATGCTAATATTTATTTATAATAATCGTTAAAAATACATTAAATTCAATTTAATAATCTGAAATTGTCAAATAATATGTAAACATCCTTCTGGATTTATCGTAAAGGTTATTACAATTTAATTATTAAAACGAATGTATCAGAAAACCTTAACTATGTACTATAATACATACCTATTGTTCTTACGCTTTATCTTTATATTCTCCCTAAAGATCATGATTCACAGAAAATGTCTGCATGACAAAATGCGTCGTAAGGCTGTATGTATTGAGTTCAGATTCAGAATTTAAGACGGGCCTATGCAGATGGACACAAATACTCGCATAACAGTTTCAAGTGTAAGTGAGCTATACGAACACACTCCCCGATTTGGATCTGATTTTAAATTGGCTCCAATCGTCAACTACATCGTGTTAAGAGTTCAACAACGTATTATTATGTCTTATCGGACTTATAGAAGGTAGGTATGTATATGTATGTAATTTTTAGAATAAAAAGAGTAACACTTAATATTGTAGTAGCATTGTTGTTTTAACTTGATATTGAAATCTTTAAAAACAGATTCTTAATAGCCATTTTAAGAAATATGATGTGTGAAAGTATAGAAATCAACTTGCCACGAAGCTCCCAACTGGTTCGTACTTGAAACCAAGAACGAGCGCATGACGTAGTTACATCTCCGGTCAACAGCATGTGTGTCCTTTGAGCCACTGATATTATATTAGTGGGTATCACTATTACGATATCTCGTATTTGTGAAAAGTTTATTTCATATTTTGAAAATAATTAAAATTTAACCCATAGTATTTTACATATTATCTCTAAGCATTATATTTAAATGCAAAAGGATACGTAGCTTCCACAATAAATACTTATATTATTATACGATATTTACGATATACTGATAAACCGCTAAGTGACATAACCAAAGAGCTTGTTCCGAGGCACGCTGTGCTAGTTCCATTTTGTAAAATATAATGTACCTACGTAATTGGCCGTACAGTACATACAATATCGGGCCACTATATGAGCTCGGTGAAATATAATTAACGGTTTTAGTTAGCCTGTTTTTCGTTGTGTTATGTCGTATCATCGAAATACCAGTAGGCAAAAGTGTTTAAAAGTTTGACGTGTATGCGATATTTTAATGAATTATTATCCTTTTTATGTCTGCAAATGTAAAAATTTTCAACTACTTCACTAAGTTTTAAAACGAACATTGAACTCTACCACTACTCTCGTATGCCTATCCTATAGGCAGTTACTTAATTCATAAGGTTAACGCCATATTATTATATGTATGTATCACCTGTGTATTTACTACCTATTGATATACCAGAGTATGATAGAGTAATACAACATTGAATCAAATTAATATCGTTAACATTTTAGAAATCTGTTAAATCTAATTTGAAAGATTTTTTTTGTAGAAACAACGGTAAACTGATAATATTATTATGTAGAGTTTTTCGTGACAGTATAACTATTGAGATGTTTATAAATGTTGAGCGGGAACGTGGTGGTAGAGGGCACGCTCATCGCAGGAAGCGATCTCTCATTACGTTTTTTTATGGTTTGTTCGTTGCTCCCGGATCGCTGCTCTCTCTCAACATGCGCTCTCGACATACGGCGTCCGACTTATGGGATTATTATTTTATGAAAGTTGGATTTTATTTGGTTTAATTATATATGAATGTAAACAGTGGTGTAATGCCCATTTTACTCATACGCTTAAAATCTAGTATAACGGTTCTGAGCATAAAAGAACGAATGTGATGTCCTGTTGTTTATTGCCCATCCCTTTCTGACTCAAGCCATCCTTATATTCGGTCAGTAACAGGTGCAGGCGCGCCCTAACTTTTTTGTCTACTATCACAGCTTCTTGTTATTTTATTCGTACCTGCATGAAGTGCTTATAGCTGTAGTGTGACTACTTTTGTACGTATAATAACTTACTCGTAAATACCTTATCCTGATTTGATAATATAAATATAAGAAGTAAAATAAAAATCATATAACACTGCGCAGTAATTGATTGTAATATAGTACGGCTATTTTCAATATTATACGCAGATGTTTCAATTCCAAGACTAAACAATGGTTTCACCAGGGACACATGACGACATTAATTAATTTCCGGTTTCATGTGCGACTACGAAACTCGCCGCTATAATCCCGTGGTACCGTGGGTATTCTTTAAAGCTCCTTTAGATACATAGAATAGAAACATAGCATGTTTCTATTTTCAGATCATTGCGGAATGAATGTTTAGAGCACAAAAAATAGGTTTTGAACGAATTTTAAAGAAAGTGTCAAGGTTAAAGACCTTCCTATCTAGGAAAAACGAAGAACCAATTACAAAATCGATACAGCTTAAACCCACAGAGAGAAATTACAGGCAGTAATCACCTATTGATAAGATATAAGAAAACTTACAAAAAAGGCCCAATTTGTGCCAATATTCAATATAATGAACAAGTTAATTTATACGCAATTTCGGGACTCGTGAATAGCTTTAATTGGCGAATCAACATCGACGACGACGGTTATACAGATTCCATCTGAAGCTAATTCCACGACGCATCGTGTTTAAGTATGAACTAGTCAAATTTGCGAGTGCGCTGCCGTCGCTACAAATAACCTGCCCTGTCTTCATGTTCGCTCGGCTCTAACTCGCCGTGCGGTGCGTTGTTCTGTTCTAACCAGTCATTTGTGATTATTTGTGAATGGGACGGAAGTAGGCCGTCGAAAAAGCATTTGTGACAAAGAAAATATTTCTAACCGAACTGTCAATTTTAGTCTATCAACATTATTTTATTTGCTACGTTTTTGCTTTTGTTGCTTGCTCATACTCGTATTTATCTTAAATTAGAGGTCGGCAACTTCTGGCAGGCAATGGCCGCATAGCGGTAACATGAAGAAAAGGCAGCCCATTTTATTATTATTACGTTTTTTTATTAACTCTGTTTAATTAATGTCCCTAATAGTTATCGCATCGATGTGTATAAATCCGACTGCAAAAAACACGTACCTTTCTACTAAAAAGTAGAAAATATTTATTACGGAATTATTGTTAATTTTTAACAT
>DWQK01000322.1:0-22469 GCA_018231225.1 Noctuana stator
GAATTTTAGAAATCGGTCCTGTAGTTTCGGAGCCTATTCATTACAAACAAACAAACAAAAAATCAAACCTTTCCTTTATAATCCTTTATAATGTTAGTATAGATATAGATTTAAAAAAATATTCGTACACTCTAAATATAACGTATACCTTAACAATATGCTGCAGCCAGTCCATCTGCAGGAAGCTGAAAGCGATTGTCTGCGGTATCATGAACGTGGGTATCTGGACGAACTTGTGCGCGTTGGTGCCTGACAACACGTACGGCTCCGCCATCTCCGCTTCCTCTTCAAAGTCCATAAACTCGGACATCATTTGGCTTTCTAGACTCTTTCGTGGTACTGATATTATGGACTCTAGGGGTCTGACACAATTTATTTTATTAATTCATGGTTATAATTAGGGGATTATTACAATTAACATAGCTAGGATAGACTTTCTAATTGAAAGGGGGGACCTTATAGACGCGTGGGTTTACGTAGAGTTAATCTTCTTGACCGTCTCCGATACTTGCACTTAATTATATAGGTACGATATCAGTGCAAAATCATGATGTAAACTTACTGAATTTGCGACTGCGGCTCTTCAATGCTGAGTTTAACAGATATCTCCTCCCAGGGCCGAAACAGATCCGCGTCGTTCTCCATCTCAATACTCCGAAATGCCTCGATCTGCTGCAGCTCCGGCCAGTTCTCCCGTTGCGTTGGCAGCACTGCATAGTTTTCTACCTTTACAGTGAATACATTTTTTATCTTCTATGATGGATAGTTTCTGGTATCTTCTGGTAATAGGAAATCTTATTGGTCTCTCAGGTATAAGCTTACATATATAGACATATATTACATTTACAGTGAGTGAAGCTGTTCGGCCTGTGGGCAACAGCTAATCTATACTTATAATAAATCTGTAGACTAAATTTTACATAAGTATTTTAGGTACACTCCAAACCTGGTAGTGGCTGAAGATTGCGAAAAGTTTGACGCGCGGCGTTAGCATTGTGTCCCAGCAGCAATTGCGGATCCACTCCGTCACCTTGTCCTGCGCCCTTATGCGCGCTTCCGTTTGTAGACGGATCTCTTCACGCTCTTTTTCCGCCTTTAAAAAAGTTTAAAATATGAAACAACTGACCAAATACATCAATAACTTAATATTATTATGTCTTTTAACCGGCCTGGTGAAAAAGATCCCCATCCTTAGTAGGCTGTAGAATAAATAAAATTAGAAATTTTTTGTATCAATCAAATATAATTTAATTTAACCGCTAATTGACCAGCCTCACCTGTTTGTTTCTCTCCTTCTTATGCTCCAAATGCAGGTTAAACTCAGACAGCGATAGCTGGTGCAGAGGTGGCGCGGCAATGTTCTCTTCGAGCAGTTTCACAACTCTCGCTTGCACTGCCTCGAAAGACTTGATCACTTCCTCCCTCTGCTTCTTATAGTCCATCGCTTCCTCGCGTACTTTCTTGTCCTCTTGCAATTCCAGATAATTCTCTGGATGAAGTATTAGGAAGAACGTATTTATAACAAAGTTCCCAAATAAACTAAGCACTGGACTGGATTCCTAATCTTTAATTATATATTGTGAGAGTATTAATCTACAAATAAGATTGAAATCAAAGCCATTTTTCTTATAAAGAATTGAAGTTGAAGTCTTACTCGACTCGTAAGCTCTGATAGACTTATTTAATCTAATATTTTTGTAGCCAATTTTTTTAGTGGAATTATACGTATTGCAAGTTCTGTTAATTAAATATGTTTAGAAAGATGGTAGATGGAATTACAGCGCCGTTAGCATGGCATGGTTCAAATCTTTATATTTAAGCTTATAGCCTATAGCTTTATATTTAAGCTGCAAAGAAAGATTAAAAGTTTCAGGAAAAAGACAGCAAGACACCAACTGTCAGTAGCGCTGATGATGGTGAGCACATTATTGGCGAGATCCAGCACGCTCTGGTCGGGCGGGACGTGGTGCGGCTCCGAGGGCAGCTCCTCGCCGTGCGCGTGCAGCCCGTGCAACGCCAGCGATCCATTACCACCGAGGTACACCAAGTAGCGGTTGTTCTCGTCGATCACTGCCTGACGCACTCCCCTCTCGTAACGATGTGACACGACCAGCTTCAGTTCTGGTGGCAAACATGTATACAATAAAATTATACATCGTATTTTTACCAAAAGTTCGCGACAGTCTGGCAAATGTAAAGCACAAACAGTATCATACCATACTCCTCGGGTGCATCAGGCTGCCGCAGGATGACGGTGCCGTCGTAACTGAAGGTAATGAGCGCGTTCGTGTTGTAGAAAGCGTTGTATTGCTTGAGATCATGGGCAGACTCGAACATATTTCCTATCTTCACAGACACAGTGACGCCTTTCTGAGACAACCAAATTGAAAATTGGGACACTGATTTAAACTCTAACAAGTTTGCACGACAATGCGCCCTTTTTCTTATCCTAAAGTATACTTAATTATGACGCCTAATTGTTGGCAAATCCTTAGTAAAAATTAGGTAAGGTTCCCTGCATAATCTATTTCGAAAATATTACTTTTAATTAGAAAAATAACCACTTAATGGTCTTACATCCCCAGCTAAGTTGATCACATGCAGCTGGCTGGAGAGATGCGGGATGGCCAGGCCAGTGTCCTTGTTCCGCAGTGGCAGCAGCCTCGTGTACGGACCTGCCATCTTTCCAGCGAATTTGTTATCTTTTCCAGTGTCCGCATTCATACAGATTATGCGCTCCCCTTTGAAAAACATACTTATAAATGTAATCATTTCGTTAAAAACTTCCGTTACTTCTGTGTAAATAAATAAATAACTACTATCTATTGCATATTAGAAAACTTTCTACGTGGCAAGTTAATTTTTTGTGCAATCTATTATAGTATGACCAACCCATTGAATACTTGTCGGAAAAAAGCACGAGACTAAAGACGCGCATCGCTTCACCAACTTTCATGAGGAAACAATCGGCTAGTCCTCTTCCAAGCTCCGTGTATCTAACTAACGACAGCTTATAATCCTGGGATAGCTGCAAGATAAAATTAAAATTTCTTTAAATCATTTTGTTAGCTATGCACTTGCGTAATAAAGGTACGTAGCTACGGGACATACTTATTTTCTTTGACGGATATCTATAACTTTGCCTCTTGAACACTTATCAAGATAAGAAAATAAAATAATTTAAAGTGAAATTCACCTTTAAAATAAATATGTGTCCAGCAGACATTGCCGCAGCGACGAGTTCTCTCCCAGTTGGCGAGAATACCACATGAGACACAATTTGATGAGTTAAACACATGCTTCCCACTTTCGTTAACCTCAAGTTGAGGTCAAAGGTGTACAGAGCCATGCCATAATTCTTTCCCACTTCACCAAATATGACAAAAATTGGTTCTACAGGACTGGCTTGAAAAGAAATATCATTGCCCTCGATAAATTTCATTAGAACCTGAAAGCCAATTATATCTCGTAACTACTTAAAAGAGTTAAAACCAGTAAAAGGATATTAAACTTTAAAAAATACGGAAACTTGCCAGTTTAGAAGTGAATATTTCGTAAATACAAAGAACGCCTCGGTTATTGATAGTGGCCAGATACGTATAATCTGGAGCAATCAGTTGAATTTTGGTAATATTCCTAAAACACAGGAATTTCGATACATAACTAATTATAATGTGTAATAATAAGAAATTAAAGAAATAATTTTATTTACTTAGAAGGAAAATATGTTAAAAAGCTGCTGAACTGTGTTGAACCCTAACGATCCTCTCGCCTTATAAATAATCAAAGATTACACTTGTCGGAAGAATGCATGAAGAATTGGCTGGAATAACGATAGTTTACCTTTGCTTAAAAGTAAACAGCGTAACGTCAACCTTGTCCTCAGTCTCTCCAGTGATCTTATAAATGAAACCATTCGTCGTCCACATTGCAGCTTCATCAGACATCGCGTTTGCTACCAGCCGCACCACTTCATCCGATGGAGAGTACTTCCATACCACTTGCCATTTGCTTTCGTGCTTCTTTAGAGACTATGGGCGGATAAACGTATTTTGTACACGTCAGAAGATAAGTAGAAAATATTGTATAACAATTGAGGTGTGAGAGAACTTTACAATTTAAATATTTAAAGTAGATAACAACTACGAAACGATAAAAAAATCATTGTAATAACAATGCTTGACGCAAAGTTTTTCTTGGTGCGTAGTAGTTAATACGATCTGTATATTAAAACTTACTCTTAGACATTGATCGGGACCATAAATAAGTAGGCCGTGATGGAAAGAACATATTGCTGGTTTTAATGAACCTTTAAGATCCTCCGACCACTCCAAATGAGTGACCATTCCAATACCATCTGATAAGAGCTGAAAAAACGAAATATGTCATTTTGGCGCTATCAAACAAGAGAGAGTCAAAATATTTTCTTGCAATATTTACAAATATCTTTAAGCACAATAAAAACTTACGCTGTACAAATTTGCCCTTGCGTCAATCGCATGCAACTGCCCTTCCAGACTCCAACAGATGCCTACGAGAGATGGATCAGATACTTCCCAGCCTGTAACCTCTTCTTTAGCTCTCTTCATCATGAGGCAGCGCTTATAGCACTGCGCTACCTCCCACACAATGAGGCCTTCGCCCCAGCACTGGCATAGCAGCATGTGTGATCGACTTGGCCTGACAAATTTGAGATAGTCTGCTTTGTTAAGTAATAAGAACTTACTTGGGAACAAATAGTGCTAAGTATACTTTTTTTAGTAATGCACCTAGAGCATTAACAGTGGTTTAATTTTGGCTTACCGTTCTGATGGCTCCGGTTTCTCTGCACGCAATTAAATATAATAACTTATTTGTGCGTATTATAAATTAATGATCCCCTGCTCTTTTGTTAACAAAGGCATACTTACATATATATCTGATTGCGTCTTACGACGCCGGTTGGTATCGATAGAAGTCTTTGATGAGTTCTCCAGCTCCACACTGAGATCAGATAGTTAGGGAAACCACTGAAACCTGCTATCAGGTCGCACTCCATCATACACAACCCCTTGTAGCGGTTTACATCCTTATCTGAATTGTTCAACGTTACAGAAAATCAATATCTTTTAAACCATTTAAATTAAACAATTATGAATGTACCTATTGGTATTGATATTTAAATTCAATTTCAGGTTCCTGTTCTAAAGATTGGTTTAATCTGAAAATTGGCTCAATTCCTTGTGATAACAGCAATTTTCACAAGTTTAATATATCTACAGAATCTTAAAATTGTCCACCCGTTGAAGATATCGGGTCGGTCTGTCTTGGTCAGTTTTTTGAAACTACTAAACGCTAAACGAAAGACATTACCAACAAAAATGCACGGAGTCAATAGATACAATCATGTTTACCTTTTAGTTCCGCTAAAATATTAAACGTAGGGTAGTTGACGATGAAAATCCGAGCGTTTTTCGTCTTCTCAGCAAATGCAAATAAGTAAGATCTATGACCTACAAAAATTGAAACAATATTTAACACTTTTACTGACCGAAGAACAAACCGAGGATGCAACAGTTTAAAAACAAAAAAATGCGTTACTTAACCTGCAAGTACATCAACGCCATCTCCATTGTTTTCGTCGTTGGCGACGTAAATAAGTTCAGCGTTTGTCTTGAAGTTGAAAAATATTATATAAATATCGTGCGCGACTGCAAGAACCTCTTTTCCGACAAAGCTCATGGAATCTAATCTCTGTGGGATGGCCCATCTGTAAATTATCAGTTATAAATTAGGTAAAAATGCACTTCTCTTTGGTAACAACAGTTGCGACACCAGCAGACAATATTAAGATGTTTACCGTGGTTCTTAGAAAGTCTTATTGACAAACTACCTACATCGCAAATGAAACCTTTACCATTAAAAAACACTGAAATCAGTTAAACGACATTGCGAAGGTATTCGTATTTGTAATGTGAAGTTGATTCGTAATGTGAAGAAGTTATAACCTGACTTTAGGAGTAATCCCAGGATCCGATTCTTCAAGATCAATATCAGTTAGTAAATCAGGCACTTGGTCTGCCATTACTTCATTAGTTTAACTTACAATGAACGGTTACCTATATCTGTATATATTTATTTAACATATAATATAATTAAAATAAGGCTGTATTGTCATTCTAATCAAAGAGAAGTTGTCGTACGTGATGTAAATAAGTGGCTGTTTCTTAGCAACAACATACGGTAGGGGTAGGTAATTAAGATCAAAGGGAATGTTTATTTAGTACCTCCCGACTTACTTAAATACTATGTATTATGTTAAATACTATGTATATAAGTAGTAATACCTAGAAATATTGCAAAAAAGTTAAAATGACATTCTCGCTTATAATTATTGCGATGTAAATGTACGTCACGTAAAAAGTGCTCTCATTTATAATATCACTATAATTCTACAGGACAATAATAGCAATCTAGCAACTCGCTAGTAACGTATACACAGTAATACCTTTACCCTCCATACACAGAATATTGCAATTATTACTCTGTTTTATTGTAATCTTTACTTCTAAGTGGTCTGTGGGTTCTATGGTCAAGTCCACAGAACACTAAACTCGATCACGTCTCTCTGTTGTCTATTGTTACTTTGCTTTGAGCTGTCAAAACGAAACTGGGCAAGTGATCAAAAGATTGCTTTGCATTGATTGCAAGAAAGATAATTTAGAAATGTATGCGCTGACCAATTCGGGATCCATTTCAGATTCCTATTTAAAATGCTAAATGACTCTGTGAGTTCCTCCATACATCATGTAAGTGCAAACTGCGTAGTGTTGTCGATACAGTGAAGAAGTGATACAAAGAGTGTACTGTATTGTTGTTTTTTGTTGGTGGTTCGTAGGGACAACATGACGTTCGAGGAGCCGGTGGCGGAGCGATGGAACTCGTCGTCGATCGACTTCGCGGAGATCACGATGGACCGGAACTTCGCGCTGCTGATCGTGTCGTTGACGTCCGCGATCCTCTGGGTGGTGTACATGACGTACTACAACAGCAGAGTCCTCGGCTACATTCTCACCAGGCTCATCAACAGATTCTACTTTCAAGATGAGAACTTTAAGATTGGTTAGTATACTTCGTAATGTTTAATAAACAACGTTTGTATTTCCTCAAAGTGCCATAAACATTATTCTCTAAGAGGAATAAGGAAAAAGTATATATAATTAGCTGATTAATATTACTACAAACAATAACAAATAGTGTTCTAAAGTTTCTTATGTGAACATATTTACTTCACTTTATAATCTGTATCAGTAGAACAAAACCTAATCAGTGTTTATTGATCCTTGGTGATTCATAAAGCCTTTGTAGAACAAGTATTGTCCTAATTGGCCCCTGCCGCTAATGTGTGACCTTTTGATAAGCAAAAGTTAACAAGACATTCTGATTCATGAAAAAAAAATTTAAATTGGAGGTTTTTGATGCACCTATCTTCTTTCTCAGGGTTTCTTTCTCAATCCCATTGTTCCACATACCCTTATTAGACTTTTAAAATCACAGCAAACACCTTTTAGAAATAGGTACTTTTTGTTTAGTTTATAAAAGCATATACCTACATATAAACAGTCTCATTGAGAACATGCCTCCTTTTTTGAAGTCGGTAATTAATGGCATTTTATTAAAAAAATAATACAAAAAAGCACAGCCACCACCATTACATAAATGTTATTGCATACTCCCTATGACTCACTGGTGTACCCCAAGAGGTATAAGTATCCACACTTTAAGAAACCCTACCCGAAGTGTAATTCTTGTCTGGATTCTTGAAGCTGGTCAGTGGAAACCACTCAGTTTACTGATAAGATAAAAATAAAATCTGATATTAATGACTGTCCAAAAATACTGGTATGATTACTATAAGTTACGCTTATTTATCTCATCATATTTGATATCATTATTAGTCATGATATTGATAAAGATAATCTTGAATATTTGACTTTTAGCTAGGTTACTTTAAATACCTTGCATGATATGCTGCGTGGAATACTTACTTCATTATTTCAATAGTTATATTTGAATAGCTTTAAGAAGTCTAGTTCACTTAGAAGAAAGTCCATTGGTCCACTGATACTGCTCCTTCAGGTTTTGTGCCTTCTGAAGTTAGCCGTTTTCAAAATAATGCAATAGGCAACGGACAGTATTTTGTTATTTATTATGGCACAATAGTTTTTGAAAGAAATCATAATCATTAACTATAAAACAATTAAATTTTTTGTTAATATTATCGGTAAGTTAAACAATATGGTATTTAATTTAATTCAATTATTTCCGCCATTTAAATATTCAAGGATGATCACATAATTATTTTTATGCTAATTACCTAATGTCTTAACTATTATAATGTTATGTTTACGATTCAAGAAATAACAGTATTTCAAACAATATAATAAGAATTTCTGAGGAGTTGAATGCAATGCTAAATTCTACTCACAATGCATATCAAACTGTAAGAACCATAACAATACAATATTGCAAACAAATGAGTGTACACATGACTAAGTATATATTTCATATGAATATGTATTGTATAGTTTATAATAATATGTATTATAGATATATAAGTCTACAAATTATGAAAATGTCTAAAGAAGTTTGCAATTGCTGTAATATACCGAGTCTGATATACTCTTTTCTGTAAATTTTTATAATCTCTATCTCTCTCTCTCTATGTCTAATGTAATGATTTTAACATTTCTTACTTTCAGGGTCATTCACACTCAACGCCCTGTCTGGTAAGATCATGTTTCGTGATATAGTCTACATAAATTATGACTATTCACTCCGTATACAAGATGGGTACCTGATATTTAGATGGTGGCGCTCTTATGTACCTAAGGATGTTTCCGAAGGTAAATATTTTGACTAAGGTATTATCTATTATTACTTATTCAAATATGTAACGTAATTTTTCTATTTTTATCTATAAATACACCTACAGAGTATTTATGGTACGAAATATATGGTATTTAGCATTAATTTTTAACAATTGAGATTATTATTGCGAGATAAACCATGTATATGACAATTGCTTGCTAGATTGTATTAAATTTCTATATGATTTTATTGATTGATTAAAAATATTTTTACAGATTTATCACACTCCGACACTCGCCTCTCTATCATGTTAAATGGCTTCGAATTGCATTTTTACAACAGATGCGATTTGTACAGTGAACTTGAAAAAACATTTGGACTCGAGCCTTTTATCAAACAGCAGAACGATGACGATTCAGCTGATCGCGACAAAGCGATGAATGATGCCAATGAAAAGAGAAGAAGAGCACAAGATACTGTCAGGTCTGAAGCGGCAATGGCTAGAACGTGGCGTGATTTGATCCCGGTCATAAAAATAGACATTTGTACCAGCAGAGTCGTGTTTGGTAATCGCCTTGTTCCAACTACTCTGTCTGTAAGTGTGGAAGAAGCGCATTTAGTATACAGCACAAAACCGCCAGCGTCTAGCTTAGACCACCTTATGCACTTTGTAAAAGCTAAAGCAGAGAACTGTAAGGTCATGTTGGCTCCCAGTCCAAACTACACATCGATGGTCGATGAGCCTCCGCGATATATGGGGGAAGGTTTCGTTGTCATGAGCTCAAACTACATCGAAGTTTATTTCTACATGGACGAACCGGGCCTTGTGCCTGAACAACCTGTCCTTCTTCAACTAGCGAATGGTGACATCGTGGAATCAGCGCCACCGATCTGGGGTGTTGATATCAAATGCGGCAAAGGAACAGACTTCAGCTACGGTCCTTGGGCTGATAGGCAGAGAGATCACTTATTCAAATTTTTCTTCCCACCGAATTATAAAAGTTTAGAGGTCACGCCTCAGCCTAAGCCTGGAGACAGAAGGCAGATGCAATCTTTTGACATCAGGTTATCGACATTAAACGAAGCTACTATAGACATTTTATTCACTAAAAATAAAGAAACGAATGCAGTCCACATTAATATAGGAGCAGGATCGTACCTGGAGGTGACATTGCCCTGGATTGTATTACAAGATGGCTACACTACAAAAATTACTGGTCAATTGTTACATTTAGAGGCAACAACAAGTCTGCAGTATAGAAGCTTGGCTGAAAGCGAAACACTTGAATACACAGTTAAATGTCACTATCCCCTTGTTTGGAACCACCATCAGAGTTGGCAGCTGTCGTTGACAGGTTGCAAAGCGACAGCACATTTTGTCTACACACACATAGATTTTTTCCAAGATCTCACGAACGATTGGTCTAACAAATCTCGACCGGATATACTTCACTTTGTTCCCTATACCTGGAAAATATCAATTCTTCTAAAAGAATGTGAAGTGGTTACAGTGAGCAATCAATATAATTGGATAGACTGCAGTTCTACCAATCAAGAAAATAATCACGTCGCCTTTTGTGGCGACCTTCTAGACGTGTCCTTTGATTTGCCGTTTGTCGACTTCTTGCCCGATGTCATACCCTTAAAAATATGGGTCCAGGGTGAGGCAGTGGACATGAGCCTTTACTTGCCAGAAGTTAACACTTCCAGACTTCTACTCCTCTCCATTGATAAGAACATGAAACTGGTGCCATGCAGATTAAAAGCTTCCAAGTGGCGAAGAAAATGCGTCAAAAGTCAAGGCTGGGTAGATTGCTGGTCCGTCCCAATTGTAGCTTTAAGCGTCAGGTATAACTACCATCCTATACCGCCTTTAGGGCCGGAACCTCAAGCGGACATAACTACACCTGAAAAAGAAGAGATACTCCTCTCACCCATGAGAATACCAAGAATGCGTAAACAGCCTCAGATCAACTGGCCAATGGATGGCAATAACTTTGATCGAACTTCACTACCACCAGATAAAGTTAGCGTCGAGCTCGAAGTCGGACCATCCATACTTTTAGCTTACGGAACGATTATAACGAGCTTTATGAATTTACTCGAAAACATATTCGGGGAGGACCAGTCATTTACGGATATGCAGAAAGCTCCTAACATGGACACTTATTACTGGTCCAGTGAAAATCCAACGAAAATGAATGATAGGAGCAGTGTAAATCAACACACTGAAATATCAATGGACGACTCCAGTGACTCGGGCAAAGACCCGTTCGATCCCCGTCGCTGCAGGCCACTTAATGTTACCGTTTCAATTATAATACACGACATTCAGGCCCACCTAGTGAAAAACTGCAGCGAGAATGAGCCACCTTGTCCTATCGTGTTAATAGAAAGATTTGGATTTGAAATGGACAAAAGTTTCAGGGAAACGAAACTACAGCTGCTTCTAAGTCCATCTATCCTGATTTCGTCGAACAGTACATCACGGTCTAGTTCTAATGGAACCACAACTCCTAGTGCACTACAGCAAGGCCATTTAATGCTGTCGTCGTTCCAGCTACGAGGAAATGGCTTCTTTAGCGACACGAACCGATCAGTTGAGGAAGATACAGTAGAGTATGCTTGGATGATGGAGCTCCAGTTGGGCCAGTTGACTGGGCGTATGACTTTACCCCAACTGTATCAGGTGATTTCGTCGCTAGAAACTTTTCTACTACTCATATGTGACAGTGAAAACGAGTTAGTTCCCCCGAACAATACTAAACAGTGCCACCATGGCTTAAATAGTGTTTTGTGTCCAGAAACAGATTTCATACTGAAATACCGTTGTCCATCCCCGAACGAAATCAAGTACCGTATGATACGTGTTGCAATAGATCTCATTGACATATACGTTGCTGACTCGAACACTACCTTACAGTCGTGGATATCGCCAATCAGATTAAGCTTTTGCAATCTTCATGGATCTGGTTTCGGTACTGGTATAACAGGGCTATTGCCAAACTTGAAGTTCGCTCTCTATACCCAGACAAACATGCAAACGAATTCTCATCACCACTCCAATGGAAGTAATAGCAGCAGTCAGAATAAACAGACTGATAGTGACACTTGGGTCGGTGTTGGCTCCGTATCCTTAGGGCCTGTGCTGATAGAAGCGGCGTCATCTCTACCTCAGAGTCCAAAGAATCTTCATCTGGTACAACAGAAGTTCCTAAAACTTCACGATGACAAGTTTAAACGGCTTTGGTTTTTGTGGCCCAATGAAGGAAAGAATTCTCAGTGTGGATGTACTGGTGGATGCGCGTTTTTCGGCTCTAACAGAAATGGACCTAATTTCTTGAAACCAAGTCCCTCCGACTTGCATGAGGGTATAAACATAGCATTGTTCAACATAATAGAAACATCGCCGGGCGAATACGGCTATGGACAGAGTTTACTTCATCCAGGCAATCTCGTGTTTCATACTCCACCATACAACAGTCTGAATGTATGTTTGCAACCAACGAATGTGTCCACTCTCATACCATCGCCACTGCCACAAAACTTCAACAAATCACCACAGACGGCCGAAAGACGAAGCTTGACTAGAAGATTTTCGTATACAAGTGCAAGCAAGGGAAGTAACAATGTCCTTGTCTCCAGTACCAAAAGTGACGTTCCATATGCCCGCTTGGTTGATTCCACCATTCCATTAGGAAACTCAAAAATTGACAGTGACTCTAAACTTAATAAAACAGTGTTAAACGTTCCCCAAATGGAGAGCAGCGTGTCCGATTCCAAACTCGCCCTCAGTTGTGGAGCAAAAGACAACTCTAACGTGACAACTAAGAAAATGATTCCTACTGAAAATGACGCATTTACAATACCAAAAGTGCCAGCGCGAACAGTAGCCGTATCAGAGTCCCATTACTCTCTGAATTCCCAGCTTCCACACGAAGAAGCTCTCAATCAAGAGGTTCAGCGCACCATGTCTATAACCAGCGAGAACCATTCTGAAGCTTTCTTTTCTGCAGACGAAGACCAGTTCCCTAGCCGGTCATCGAGCTTGAAACATTCCTTTGGCAGTCGCCACAGTAATCCTAAAGACAAAAGTTCTTTCGGCATAAATGACATCACAAATGAAAAGTGGACTGCGACTATTCCTCGGTCTGAGGTTGTCGATGGACCAGATACGATAAGCAACTTAAGCGCCGGAGTGCAACCCGATTCGGAAAGCGGATCAGTATCATCTACATCTTTCATTTCGGCTATTTCATCTCAAGAGGACATGACTCTCGTAAACCTTCATATGCAGACTAACAAACCAATAGTTGACTCGCCTTTACTGATGTCAAGTTACATCAATAATTTACCGCAGTACAAGTGCGGTAATTGGTCCACGTGCTCCTTGCCCACTGGTGCCGACGTTTTTACGTTGCCACTGTTTAAAAGAGCTGACGATGGGTCTTTAGTTTATATTGGACAGAAATATCTGCCTTCATTTGATGCTCAAAGTAAAGTTCATACACTGAAATTAATTACCAAAAAGGATGGGCACGGTACCCAGAATCAACATGGCCCGTTTACGAATGTAACGCCGCACTTTAATACACAAATTAAGGCTCATCCCTACTCCCAAGGCTGGTGGGACCTCCCACAGAGTATGCAGGACAATCAGGAAAATATCACAGACAAGAGCTCGGCGTCAACAGCTACGACCACCAGTGATAGTAAAAGCGGTCTGTTCATAAAGTTGCGTGGAGAAGTCGACGTCATGTTGACACCATTAGTTCTTGAAAGTACACAAAAGTTTGTAGAGTCCCTAACGCCGGTCCTAGCAAATATTCATCCCATAACGGTGATCAATCATTTACGCCTTCTATGTATTTCCGCAGTGAATAGCTCGAACATTTTGAAACAGAACCAATATGTATTAAACTGGCTCCCACAAATGCAAGCGCGTAATGACTCCAATACATTATTGGAAAAAGACGATAAATGCAAACTTGCTACAATCCCGCAATCGAATATATATGAAGAGACTATTCATGACCAATTGCAAGCAACACTCACAGTTCCAAAAGTAAATATTATATTTATTCAATCATCCGTTGTTGAAGATATGATATCCTTCTCAGCATTGGACAATATACAAGACTTGACATGTGTTTCTCTATTTGGGGTGTCCATAGAAAATGTAGTAGCGAAATACGTACGTTCCAAAAAGACATTGGAATCGGTACAGTTGTACTATCGGCCTACAATGAGAGCATTGGGAAGCAAGAAGTCATTCGGGATTATGAAAGGGCCTCGCGCATTGATATCAGCACAATCTTCCGGATCTGGACGAAAGCGAGGACCAGAGAAAGGAGAACCAGTCTATATAGAGACTTCTCAACAACAGTGCGAAGATACAACCATTACACTAAATATTGGTGAGTTTAATTCATTACAACTATAATAAATGATACAGAAAAATAGAATTTTCTAATGAGTTAGGCTTCATTAATTTACAGGCAAAGTTCACGGGCAACTTCGACGCATCCGAAACGAATCATCTCAACTAAAGGACGCGACTATCACAGGAATACCGTGCCAACATTCTAAAGTGTCATTTAAGTTTACTAGAGCTGACTCCTGTTCAAAGGGATGCGAGTCTATGGTAAGCAATAACACTACTTGTGATATTTTGCAAGTATTTTTTAAGTAATTTATTGGTAACGAATTTTTTACAGTGTTGTCAAAACGGAACAACTGACAGTCAGAAAGATAATTCAATAGGCTACATTATGTTCGAGTGTGGATTGGAAGGAGTGTCCATCAAAGTGTCCCAGCATTCATCATCTCAAAAGACGAATGAGGAAAAGAAACCAGCAAAGACTGATAGTGAGAGCTGTAGAGAGTCAGTGAAGTCAGCTGAGGAGCTCAAACCTGATAAAGAAAAATCGAAGAGTTACCGTTCATCTGGCATTGAAGATCTGTTTAGGAAAAGAGAATCTAACTCCAAACCGAGTACGCCCAATCTAGGCAGCTCGCAGCCTCCTCCAGTACCACCACCGCCAGAACCTTCCACGCCCGGGCCCGATGAGCCCTCTAACGATAGCACTACGACAATGGTTCCCGCGAAGGACAGTGGCAACATGTCGTCCTGTGCCATAGACTTGAAGGTGGTGTGGTTCAACTTTGCCGCTCCTCCGCGCACACCAATCACTAAGAAGATTGATTATACTAGGTAAAGTTGGATTTATGAGTTAATGAGTAAAGTAGTGCTAGAAATATTTATATATAATAATGTTTCAGTTTAATTCTTGACACAGCTTCGTTATATACATTTTAAAATTTTAGACTGGACTGGAACCTGCTAAGTACAGCGTCCCCAGCAATCAACGCTTGGATGAACCCTTGCAACAGACTGGGAATCCGTGTCGTGGCGCTGTACCGCGCCCGCGCCCGCCGGCTGGCCGCCACTGCCGCCAGCCTAATGGCCTCTGCGTTGGACAGGGCTCCTAATCATACATTGCCGAAGGTATGCTTTCACTCTTATTTATTATCTTAGTTATTTATTTAGTGGTAATTGAGTGCCGCTTCTTTACTGACCTGTAAAAATATTTTTTTGTGTATGTATGTACGCACACTTAGACAAATAAATGCATTCAGTCATTCATTTATTCATTCATTCATACATTTTAAGGAAAGAGTTGGGTTGTGTACCAGTGTAATTTGTGTATAATTGCGGTAAAGTCTTTAGCTAGGTTTTGATTCTTGATTGTATTGTTGTGTTTTATGGTTTTACGGTTTGTCTGATTATAACGTTTAATTCCAGAGCCGCTACGGACGGCACACGCCCATGGCCAAACAGCTGCGCGAGGAGCCGTCGCTGCAGCTGTGCGCGGTGCTGCTGCGGTACGCGCTGCAGGCCGACGCCGCCGCCGTGCAGGCCGACCTGGCCGAGAGGCACCTGCCTTCCTTGTCGACCCTGCGACAGGTAAGTACTCATCAAAATCATATTCTAATGTATTTTTTAAATCGTTTACATCGATAAACAATCTGTTCTTATAATGAAAAAATTTGTAAGGTAATTTCACTATTAAAATACTTTATGGCTTTAGGCGCCCTTTTGGATCTCGTGGATTGGAAAGAATACCGGCGAAAGAAAACTTTCGGATTTAAACCATATTTTGCAGACATTTCTTCTTCAATTTGAGATTTATATGGGATTGAAATATTGGTAATGTTGATATCATGAGTAATATATGTTTTTGTTTTAATGTGAATTCTTGTGCCAGGGTGTAATCGTGCTGAGCCGGCAGTGGAAGAACATCCTGTACACGCCGCTGCTGTTGGAACACAACTACAAGAGCAAGGTCATGAAGCCGCTTAACGTCACCTTCGCCCTGCCCGACTTGCTTGAGGTATAATATGCTTAATTTTATTAAAACATCGAACACTCGAGCGCTCCCACAAATACCATATCTGTAGTCAAAATTAGAAAACTTTTATTCATCATAAGGTCGTGTACCTTATCTATACTAATATATAAAGCTGAAGAGTTTGTTTGTTTGTTTGTTTGAACGCGCTCTGGAACTACAAGTCGGATTTGAAAAATTCTTTTTGTGTATAATAGCTACATTTACGAGGAAGGTTACACTACTATTCTTAACGCGGGTGAAACCGCGTGGAACAGCTAGTGATGAATAAAATTATACACTGGATGAACGTCAAATAATTCGGTACATCGGCTTTAGGCGTCGCTTAGGCTAAGGTAGGCCGGGAGAAAAAAAGTTCAGTTAGTTATTCAGAATAAAGCATTTTGTATGTATAGATAAATAACTGCACTACTATTTTTTTTATCAGGATTCAGTGGAAGGCTGGCAAGAATATCAATTAGACAACGAAGTATTAGATGAAAATTGTCTGTTATTGAACATGGACACTTACAAACTGTCGACTCCAGGTATGTGCACATATATTTCAATTTATCAATCAAAAGAGCATATTATCGATCTGCAACATTGTTTTTATTCACCAAGTTAATGTAATTTATTAGGACACTTCTAGAACTAAAGTTGGTACAGTATTGCATAGATCTTATAATGCAGTGTGCTGGCTTGTAACCTCACAGTTGCGACACATAACCTTCTTCAATATTTTACAAAGACACAATGTAACCATGCCACGTTATGTATTGTTACATTGTGCTGCAAACATTTTTTTTACATATGTAATTGCAATATGGCATTTTCCTGTTAACATTGTGTCGTTATATAAATAAAATAGTTTGTATAAATGTAATGTTATTTCTTATTCTGTTTGTCAGTCAGTGTGCAGTCTTTTTTACTGAAAAATCTTATAAAAGGTCGAATTAATGAAGTATATACTTTTTTTTTAACAAAAGCTGATAAATGGGTAAAGCGTATAGTTATTTAGAATAATGGTATGTATTTGTAAAGTATTGTAGTTAAAAGTTTATTCCACGGCGATATATCGTATGTGTGTGTAATGTAGTAACATAGTTACCACCAAATGACTTTTTTATATAGTTAAATTAAGAATGTAGATTAGATATTAGATATTATACCTAGTAAAAAACTCGCTTAGAATAATTTGAAAGTATTATATTTGACTCGTTTCAGTAAGCAATAAACAATTGTACAATTAATTTGCTATAGGGGATGAAAGTTTAAGTTCAAATATTTTGATTTTGAATAATACCGTTCTCGGCATTATCGAAGGATACACATAAGTAATTAAATTGAATTTATCTCTGAAAAATATTTTTTGGAACATTAATATACTTATTTAAATATTAACATTATAAGTGAAAAGGGATGTAGGATAGAGTAGTGATGTAGTGCATCAAGGTGTAACGTGTGTCTGGTATGTGTATGTGTGCAGCGCGCGCGCCGCCGAGCCCGCGCCCGCACTCCTTCCCCTCCACGCCGCCCTCCGGTGCGTACTGGACCCGTGTACCCGCCTTGCCCGCGCTCGTGCCGCAATATCGTTGTTACACTTTTGCACTTTATTTTATGCACATTACTAACTAGTGTGTATAAATCCAGTCTTAAATGAGAAGTGTTAGTTAAACTCTTGCTGGTTATTATAAAATCATTGAATTTGGTGCACAAATTAAGTCTCAGGTCCTAACAACGAATGCGCGGGCAGGACTGCATCTGAATGTGTTTGTGTGTGATGTTTTTTGTGTTAAATGTAATTATTTGTTCTGTATAAAATTTAATCCTTGGTTGCTTGTAGCACGTTTTCAAATCAGAACACTCCTTTGCACATTGCAAATAATAATTTCTGCAACTTATGTGTCTGCTTGTAATTTCCATTGTAACATATTTTCTACAAATGACAAACACCACTGAAGACAAATAACGCTAAATCCATTTATTTGTTTCATAAAAAAGCATTTTAAAAATAGGTTACATTTATTGGCTCTTGATTTTAGGGTTAATTTTTTATTGACTATTCAACGTTCGTGATCTATACGTAATAAGAAATATCTGAATGAGTTATCAGCATGGCCGGGGGCCTTATTCACTATGGCATTAAAAACACGTAACGCGACGCGCATAATAATAATATGATTTTTCAAATCCACGCACAATGACGCACATTCCACGCATTATTCTACGATTGACGCGTCACACGTAGTTATATTATTATATTTTTGATGGCGTAACGCGTTTTGAAGCCACGTTTATGTTTTAAGCGTGTTGTGATGTCACGCGTCATTGATAAGGACTCTCGGTGTGTCGTAACGAATAAGAGCCCAGAAGCTAGTAGTATGATCTTGTAGCAATGTGTGCAGTAGCTAGCACTCGTACACGTAGGCGCAGCCCGTAGTTCCATAGTGTGCTAACCGAGTGGTACTGTTTGTGGCGGCGCAGTGCGCGGCGCTCAGAGCAGCCGCGCCAGCCTCGTGTTCCCCTCGCTGCCCTTCTCCACGAGGAAAACGCCCTTCCAGGACGACGCCATTGCCAGTGAGTATTATATTTTTAGACAAAATACGTCATCATTTTTGAGTACTAAAAGTAATGAATTTATTTCAGAGTACATTGTTCAAATAGAATGTCACTTCATAGTACGAGTTTTTGTAGTTTACGGTAAACGCAATTCGGTTTTGAGTTTTTCCATACATCGACTAACAGCGCCCCTAGCAAGTACGGGGAGAACTAAATGTAAACCTTGTTCATTGCAAAGTGGTTGGCAATGTATGGCATGATAGCTCGATTATGTTTTTTTTAACTGTCAAAACTCGTACTAAGCCCTTGTAGTTTTATTAGATACAGCTTTTATGGTGGACATTTTAACATTTCTTATCATGGACGGACACATTGTATATTATTTTTGTTTATTTTATTATTTGTATTTCTAGATTATGGCACGCTGAAGGAAGATTTGCCAACTGTGGGCTCAAACCCTTCGCTGTACTCGCAGGGCAGTACCGACAACATTCCCAGCGAACGCGCCCGCGAAGATCTGTACCAGTGGATGGCTAAACAGGAACCCTTTAAAGTGGTAAGTTTGACTAAAACTGATTTTTGTATCAAGTTGAACCCTCCCAGGTTTTGTTCGCAGCAGGCCACCTGATAGGACAGATATCATATCTGAAATCATACATAAGTGTTGCTACTCATTAGAACTGAGATGCCATCCAGCGTTCTCCAACCGAAACAGAAGAATTTGTCCCAAGACTTGCATCATGGCGGGTTATGAGTGCTGTGACGGCACCAGTTTTATTTGAGGGTGTTTAGGTGTTTTAAAATTTATTTATTTGTTTGTTCATAACTTACAACTAACATTACAGCTTGGTTGCCTAATACGCTAGAGTAGTTTACTTTTATAATGTTATTGTAACGAGTAAGCCATTATGGAAGTGGGCGGAGCTTCTTGCATCTACGGCCGGCATCACACCAAATGATGTAGGGTGGCGTGATTTCGATGCTGTGTTCAAGCGAATCAGCCCACTGCAGTTCTCGCTTACTTACTCGGAAAATGATTGTCGAAGGAGTCGAAGAGCAAGAAGTCCATAATCCCGGCGTCGAAGATGAACCCGCTGGCCATGGCGGCCGCGCTGCCGGCGTGCAGCCTGTACCCGCTGCAGGGCTCGCTCATGTTGCTGGACGCGCACCTCGTGTTCCAGCCGCTGCTGGCCGCGCTGGGCGTGTCGCCGCACCAGGTGCCGCACAGTGAGTTCACCGCCAATCACCACATTTATATACTCGACAGGGACTCTGAAGGACGCACACGAACTATCGCTCTAAAGTTACACTTGCATAATTTCACTTGATTTTGAAGGTGTGCTAAGATTTTTTTCCACCGGCTTTTTTCTTCCGGTCTACTTTAGCCAAAAAAACGCCATAAAGCAGTTGCACCTTATTATTTAAGGTTCATCGAGTGTATACAAATATGTATTTTAAGATGTGCTTCAATTACAATGGTTCCACGATTGCACCCCCATTAACCTATGTATAATTAATGTTGCTCAACAATTTTACTTTTAATTCTAAATCTCGAAGGCGAATCTAAGAAGGCGGCGGGCGGCGCTGGCGGCGAAGGCGGGGCTCCGGCGCTGGAGTCGCTGGGCTCGAAGCTGTCGCTGCTGGCGTGGGTGGACCAGTTCCGCATCGACATCGTGGTCAGCGAGCTGGCCGCGCGCGACCGCCGACACCACCACCATAAGGGAAAAGGTACTCATTTACACTATCGTTTTAATTTTTTCAATTAATGTCTTTTTAGACTAACCTTTACGTTAAACCTAAACGTATTTACACCGTGAATGTACAATTCACGCCAAAGTTGTCCTTAAAATAGTACTGTTAGGTTAACTTTATCGAAACTTGGTTGATAACACGACTACACAAACAATACTAACAGGATGTTGGGGAATTAATGGGGACGGAGTAACTAACATTAAATCATAAATTGAACAGGAACTCAACCTCACGTAGACATTACCTCCGAAACGCCAGCGTTCCTGTGCGAGAAGGTGTCAATCGACGTGGATCTGAAGAAAGTAGCTGATATGACTGTCGATGACCTTATTCAGAGGCAGAATGTTCTGTATATATCTCGAGGACAACTCAAGAAACATATCTCAACCATGGTCAACTTCAACATCAGTATTCGGTTTATATCGCAACAGGTAAAATGATTTTATATAAAATGCTCTTTGGGAACAAAAGTGTCTTACCAAAACTATTAAACTCAAAAATTTATTCTGTTCTTAAATACTAGTATAATCTGTTCTTAAATAGTAAAATTTATTCTGTTCTTAAATACTAGTATAATCTGTTCTTAAATAGTAAAATTTATTCTGTTCTTAAATAGTAGTATTAATTTATTTTCATGCATGTTATTTCCAGGTCAACATGCCTCTGCTCCGATTGCTGCATCAAATCAGCAACATGTATCAGAACGTGAAGGACACACAAAGCGAACTGCGGACACAGACCAATATATCGCGTCGTAATAAACATGCATCAGGTAGGCTTGGCAAACTTTTGGCTTAGCTTCGCTACTTTGAAATGGTTTCTGACGTAATTGTCCATTGATTAATGATGGGTTTTTTATTATGTTTAAATGCCTCTATGGTATCTTCTGATTATTCTTACGTTCATATATACTAAGACGAACACTCTTCCATATCATAATATGGAAGATGTAATATTAGTTTCAGAGTTCCGCGAGAACCTAGTGAGCATTACGTCGCTAGACAAGGAGAGCCAGGCGAGCCAGTACGCGGTGCTGGAGCCCAAGTGGGAGCTGCCGGTGTCGCTGGCCACCGACGTGAGCGTCAGTGGCGCCTCTGACAAGGGCGTGAGCCCGCCGCCGCGTCCGCGCCCGCAATCCTTCGCGCAGAAGTTAAGGAGCACTGGGAAAACAGTTAAGGGGAAACTGGGTAAGAGCCTTAGGTTTGTCTTGTGCTACATGAATATTACTACTGTTTACTGATTTCTACCAATTTAAGTGAATGTGAAATTGTTTGAAGGTACCGACTAACATGACTCACTTGAAAAGGATGGTGTAATTCAGTACACGTGACAAAAATAACACTAAAAAATCCAGCAACATGCTCAGCAACGCAACACATATCTGTTGTTTTGTTGCAGGATATAGCTCGCTCAATGAGGGCGCGCACACGCCCATGTTCAACGTGGAGGCGGCGGCTGCGGCGAGCGGAGCGGCCGAGACGGTCGCCCCGGTCGCCCCGGCCGCCCCGGCCGCCGTCCCCAGCGCGCCCACCGCCCCCGAACCGCTCGCCCCGCGCTGCTGGCGCACCGTGTACCTGCTGCTGGACCTCTACGCCAACATGCCTGATGCGGACACCATCACTCATCGGTAACATACTGACATGTACACACACATACTCAATGCTTTATGGGCCCACAATAATAATAGTCCTAATGATAAAAATTAAAAATATTTAATTCACTGTTGTTGTTTATTGTAGGTTCTCAGTATCGACAGAGCTGCCGGAAGCCTACCGCACGGGTCGAGCAGCCCGGCCCAGTTCGCGGGAGCAGAATGCTAGCAACTCCTCTTCAAGTGCTACCGCTATGGGCATCGTCGTTGTAGGCGTGGCCAGGTCTCTATTGCTTTTAAATTTTTACGAATAAATACATTAAATT